>JBBMKB010102750.1:0-10240 GCA_037833945.1 Alaria marginata | reverse complement strand
ACAGGCAGATATTGGGGGTGCTTTCATTTCGTCCTTGCGCCACTCCCCTGGGCACTTCCCGGAGGGGAACCTTGTACATACATATATTTATTTTTGCTGCCGCCCCGAATCCTAGATCCTATTTAAGAAGAAGAAGAGTGTTTTTGTTTTCGTTACAGTTTGTGTTTTTATTTTACCTATTTTCCTGGGAGGGGCACAGCGACAGCAGAATACACAAAGCTGCTATAATAAGCAGCAGCAGTAAGCAGCAATTGAAACTTGACACTGATGGTGTCGACAAGGAGAGGGTATGTAGGAAGGACATCATCGCAGATCGTATGGCAAGGTTAATGCTTCCCGGTCGGTGTTGGCTTTGATTTTATGTTGGTCACAGTTTGCTTCTTTCTTTCTCGCTTTCTTCTTCTTTCTCCGCCCTTCTCTCCCCCCCAGCAGCACCACAACAACAGCAGCAAGCAGTGTCTTGTCTCTCTCGCTCTATATATAGGATGCAGAATCAGTACGGACTCTGAGTGTCCTGACGAGTATGTCGTTGGGTAGAAAGCACGAGAGAACGGCGTACAGCGGTACCACCAGGTACCAGTTTACTTCTCAAAAACTGACAAAAGTTTGAATTTTCAAAATTGGTCGTACACGATGTCGAAAACTACAAAAACAAATAAAAAACGAACTCCAAATTCCAAATTTTGAAAATCCTGCTTTTGTACAAAATCATGGAACCGGAAAGCAAGCCTTTTACTGCTACTGCCATACACGTAGCGTTGCAGTGGCTGCCAAAGACTACATACCAACAGGGCCAGTGAGGCACAGCAAGGAGGCACGGGGACCGGCACTACCACCGTACGTTGTCAATCGAAAAAATCTACGGGTATACCCCACTTCGGCAGTTAAAAACCAGGCGCCTTGACAGCTTGGTGTCGCTGTAGTTTGTCGCAGGGAAAATCACACACAGAATCGGGCATCGTCATACCGTCAGGCCGGGTAGCACACAGGACGCAGGACACAGCAGCACAGCTGTCTGGGGCACTCTGAGGAGCAGCGTGGTACACGATCGCGGTGAGTGATCACCGTGACTGCGGTGGTAAAAGGTAGGATGGCGAGTAGCCAAGAGGAGTGTGCGATGTCCTCCAGCGAGAAGAAGCTTCAGGGCATGCTAGACGAGGTCCAGGCAGAGTTCGCAGCGTTTCGGGAGAGCTCGGCCGAACTCGAGGATGAGCTGGAAAAGGAGCTGGGGATAGTCGAGGCTAGGGCTAGGAAAAGTGAGGAGGAATTGAGGCAGGCCAAGGCTGCTAACAAGGATGCCACGGGACAGCTCGTGCGAGAGGTAAGGGTCTGGTCCAGTTGGCGGCGAGATAATGGGAGCGCGACTCGGAATGGGAGTCGGACTTGTTGATAACCATGGCCTCAACAGATGTTGCCGCAATAAATATCCTAGACTAATTCCAAGTAGTTTGTGACCAAAAACGCGGGTGCAGTGTAATTTGTAGTTGCTACTTTGTCTTTAATTACTTGGGTTGTGTGTGCCACCCAGAGAAGTTGAACTAAAGTATTTTGCTGATTTTGTAGACTACAGCAGTACACGAGTATTTTGCCTGATGCTGCTGTTAACCAACGGCTAAAAGGACATGCTACCGAGGTGACCCGAGACCTGTCCCCGGCGGTGAACGCACGCACACGATCATGTAGTAGGTGTGTATGCACCGGGTACGTCATATTACACGTGGCTGTCATGAGAGAAGGTTTCGATTTTCTGCTGTTTGTGGCTGGCGGTATGATACCATCTCCAGCCTTGGCAAAAATGAAGAAACACGGTAAAAACCCGTCGCCTTTGAAAAATGATGCGTCCCACGACCGACGAGGTCCCAACGTGGTCAACCCCATCATCGCCGTCCTCGTATATTACGACTGACACGTATAGTCATATTCATCTTTTATCACTTGAAAAAGGCAGCAGGAAGCAGGAAGGGCACAAGGGAGGCAGAACTACTGCTGTACTCGCACGTATGAATATGAAAATATATACTCGTAGGCGTATGCCTAAAGTATGGACGAGTTGTTTTTCTGTGCAATGCGTCCTACTGCTGTAAGTCCCAAGTCCTAAAACTCGAGTCCAAAACTCGAGCCCGCGAGTATAAAGTAGATGGATGTTCTGTCGGATTGTTCGGCCGTGGTACACCTGAGTTGGCTGGAGTTCACCGTTGGTGTTGGTGGTCGAAGGTCGAAGGTAGCAGGCAGCGAAACCAGCCAACTATGTACACCTGGTGTTGTTGTTGTTGTTGTTGTTGTTGTTCTCACATTAACTCGCATGAATCATCAAGTCCGTGGTCACAGGACAGGCTCCAGTAACTCCGGAGTGGAAGAATATCCCTCCCAGGGGAAAAAGTAAAACAAACCAAAAGTGGTACCTGGTACATGTAAATATCATACAGCGGTAGTATAGCCGAAGCAAGTCGTACATCCGTCAAAAAGATAAAAGCGAAATCGGAAGTCAGCGTACGTACGTATCAGGCCTATACTGTACCAGGGATGACAGGACGAGTTGTTTTTCTGTGCATTGCGTCTCAAGTCCCACGTCCTAAAACTCGAGTCCAAAATTCTAGCCCACGATGGATGTTGTGTCGGATTGTTCGGCCGTGGTGCACCTGAGTTGCCTGGACTTCACCGTTGGTCCTGATTAGCTAGTGCTGATGGTCGAAGGTCGAAGGTAGGCAGCGAAACGAGCCAACTACTGGTATACCAGGTACCTGTAATATTAATAACTGACTTTCGTCGACTTCGAACATACCATGTACTTTACAAGGTTAAAAATAACAAAACAGAAAATGTCCATTACTTCGATCGAACTCACAGCTGACGCATTTTAAATAATTTGACCTTCATCTTGAAAGAAAGAGGAATACCTGGCACCGGTACACCTCTAAAAACGCCCGGCCAGAGTATCACGCAGCTCATGCAAAGATGAGTTGGATGACCATTATTTTTTTATCGAACTCGCAGCTGACGTATTTTTTTTATATTTTTATACGAAAAATAACGAAGCGAGCCTAATTAGAAAACTGCAATGGCCGAGGGGGGCCCGTAGGCGTAGGAGGCGCCCGCGGAAGCCCGGCTGGAGTGTTACGCTGTCATACAACAGTACTCGTATGATCTTGCCCGGCTTCGTTTACTCTACCAAGTACCTGAACATCTCCTCTCTCCTCTCTTCCACCGCCCTATATTTGTCTTTCACCATATAATATCACCGTATAAATATTATATTAAGAAAAATGAAAAATACACTTCAGCTGTGAGATCGATAAAAAAGGAATTCCGTCGAAACTCAGCTTTGCAAGCTGCGTGTGATACTTCGATCGCGCGTGTTACGGAGTGTGTAAAGACAGACGGCTCTGGAATTCAGGACGCATAAACGAAGTAGAGCATTCTGTACCTATTCTAGACACGTTATACTCCCTGTGTACTCCCTGTATATGTGGCAGACCAGTAGAGGTCCAGCCCAGGCCTGATGCTCGGGTTAGTGCTGTCGAGTCATGATGCAACATGCGGTTGTATAATCTACGAAGTATACACACAAAACACAAAACACAAAACACCCAAAGCATGTTAAAACCTACAAGCCTTCCTACAAACAAGAAACGCTAGAAGTCGGATAATTGCACTGGCAAGTGCCAGCCCTATTAAACCCTTAGGGGGGCTTCAGAGGGGAAAATTGACGAAATAAATTGACGATTCGAGAATCGCTCACACGAAGCAGCCGGGGACGCCGGCTAGAACGTGTGTTCAAAGCGCAACGGTAGGAGGTATACGACACACGCACGGCATTCTGATACTCGTACTGCCGCAGGCTCTTCCTGGACGGTTGATAATATCGCAAATCTCTTGTTTTTGGTAGATATAAACGGGCGCCTCAAAAGGGTTAATAGTAAAATATCTTTTAGTGGCGCGAAGCTGTCGCTGTCTTTATGTCATATCGGATCTGGCGCAGAAGGAATAAGGATTTGTGTAACTGCCGTCAACTTTTGTCTTTTGTGCGTTGATGGCCGATGGATACTTCAGGCAACTCGATAAAAGAAAAATAGAGGTCCCTTTTTTTTTTGGCGGCGTCAAAATTAGAAGGAACTCGCATTAAAAAACGAATAAACCGTTTGGTCGCTATTTATTATCTATTTAATTAATAATAGGGTTGTTTTTGTTTTACTTTCGTGTCATATCTTATTAACACGTCGAAGTTTGTATGAATATCGTTTAGATTTTTGGCGTGCCACGGCGCTACGGCCGGCGGTCAACCCCGTACAGCCAGTATTTGCTAGTTGTCTTTTCCTCGATCGCCGTTGGCGTGGTCGGGGCTATTTCCTGGTATTTTCGTATTTTGTGTGTTGTGTTTTGGCCCTCGCGGCGCACCCATACTTTCGCTATTCTTCAGTGCTTACCGATTCCCTGATTCTGCCCTCCCGGCGACGCCAACAACGGGAAAGCTTGCAAGCTTGTTTGACTCACGTCTTCTTTCAACTCGCCGACCTCCAGCCCAATACCAAACCCCTGCTCGCACGCACCCCCACGTAGAGTCCCGTAATTTCTTCCTGTCTCTCTCACCCTTTCTCTACCTCTGTCTCTCCACTTCAACCAACTGACACCCTTTCAATTTTTAGCCAAGTTTCCTGTCCCCTCTCTCCCATCCTGCCAACGATTCAGTACCTCTCCACAAACTCCATATTTCCTTTGCTCAATCTTCCACATTGGGTAGGGGTGCAAGTTGGCTTGACTCGACGGGCAGTTTTTTATGGGTGGGAAAGTAAGCCGACCAGCTGGCTTGGGGTCTTCCTCGACAGGAAACACATGACGATGATGATGATGATGGCGAGCCACAATCGCATCGGTCAGATACAAATCACGCCGAAATCCTTTTAAGTTACGGCACGCAACTACGAAAGCCGTAATATATACCTACCCAACTATGATAGTATAGTAACTAATAACTAGTCGGCGGCTTTTGGTCATCCAATTTACAGCCTCATCTATATTATATGTATGAATATGATAAATTATGGACTGATATTGCCATTGGTAAAATTGTTCTGCTCACCCTGGCAGCATCCGGGAGAGTCATTGACCTATCTATACCTTGAAAGAGGAAAAAATCGGGAAAAAACGCGGACGGAGTATCAGGCAGCTTGCAAAAATGAGTATCGACCATTAATTTGATCGAACTCACAGCTGACGTATTCGAAACATTTTTTTTAAAATATGATAAATGATTAAATGATTGTGGGTCAGAATCATTGACCTATATTTTGAAAGAGGCATACATACTGTAAAAACGCGCGGCCGGAGTATCACGCAGCTTGCAAAGATGAGTATCTACCATTAATTTGATCGAACTCACAGCTGACGTATTTGAAATAATATTTATAAAATATGATAAATGATACCTTTGAGGCTTCAGAGGGGACAAAAAGTCGAAAATAAATTACGATTTTTGAGCGTCTTCCAGACGAAGCAACCCCGGGCGCTGGGGTATTCTATGTAGGGGATGCGTCCGGATAGCAGTGGAAAGAGCTGTAATAAAACACACGCGCGCGCAGGAAAGGGTGGCGGTATCATACTCGTGCTGCTGTCACCCTCTGCCTAGACGATTGATGCGCATGACATCGCACTCGTTGGTTCTTTGAACCCAGAATTGCGGAAAAGGCGGCTCGTTCTTTTGGCGGGTATATCACTAGTATATCATACATGCGCTGGTCCCAAAAAAAAAGGAAGGGTTGAGTTTTTTGCTCGCATCAAATATCAAATGGTTGGCCAAGCAGTGGCAGGTGGCAGGTTGGTCTGCTTTGCCGTACGCTTGGTGTGTCGCTCGGTTGACCAGGGAGGGATGGTGTGGCGCTCGTACTGCTGCTGCTGCTGCTGCTACAGTCGTCGGGCCGATGTATAGTGTCATCTCTACGTGCGATTGTGGTTGGCTTTTTTTTAGTCATGTACGAGCGCTACCCGCCAGCCTACTTCGTTGGTCACCTTGTGGGCAGTGCTCTGTAGCCAACAGGCTTCTCCCGCCAGCTGCATGAGGACCAACTGTTGCATCAGGACGCTGTCTGGCGCCACCGACCGGCGATTGGCTTACAGATCCTCCCACTCGGGAGTTAGAAGGAGTGCGTCGTCATATGTACGTACAGAGATCTTTCCACTTATTACGGGGGACCATAGTAAATAGGACCAAATATTGTTAGTAAAAATAGGACAATATATAGGTTTTTGTGTGTACCGTAGGTCCTATTTACTATGGTCCCCTGTAATAGGAACTTGTATCGTGTACTGCTTGTCCTCGAGCAAACCGGGATTTCTCTCGGGATAGGCACGGCCGGGCGTAGGCCTTGCGGCCAGTACTGCTGTACGCACTACTCGTAGCGCCCTCGTCGGCTGATGCGCGGGCGGATGCTCCGGTATCCGCCATCACTACGTACCATACTCTGTAGTATCACGCAGCTTGCAAAGATGAGTATCGACCATTAATTTGATCGAACTCACAGCTGACGTATTTGAAATAATTTTTATAAAATATAGTTGTTGCCAGGAACTCGAGCAGCGGGATATTTGTAACGGTCGTCAACTTGCATGCGTTGATGGTTGATGGTCGGCGGACGCGTCTGACAAGTCGAAAGGGGCCTTTGCTTTTTGGCGCTGTCAAAATTAGAAACTCGAGTACTACCGGTAATCCTTGGCCGTTTTTTTACCTCACTGGTCCTGTGAAACCTAAATGTCATATGGTACATGCCTCCGGGAAGAAATAGTTCAACGGTGTGTTGAATAGGGTATGGCAGGGTTATACATTTAGGGAGGGTAGTATAATGTAATTGGTTAATTATTTATTTATTTTGTTTTTGAGGGGGGTTGGTATGGTAATTAATTAATTTTGCAAAAGAGAGACCCGATATACTCTGGGGTACACGGGTACCAAACCTGGTTGTTAGGTCACGGGTAGGTACCCGGGCATTTCCAGCGTGTGTACCGTGTACCAGGTGTACCCTACTCAACACCCCCTCGAAGCAGCTGTGGTTTCAGTAGATCCGGCTGGGATCAGAGTGCCGTTCAAACTGTCACAGTTCTCCTGTCACTCTGATGTCGGCAAAGAGAGTTAGTTCGTAGAAACTTGCGGCTGGACTAGCAGCCTGCCACTACTGTTGTCATCGCCGTTAACAGCCTGCCACCGTGAATGCCGTTGCCGTAAATCACCTCCGCGGTGAAATACGTCTCCGCTTACCTTGTCCTCTTGCGCCGCGGCTAGTTGCCCTTCAAACTCGTCCGCCCGCTCGCGCAGCTTAGCGAGGGTGGGGGCGATGCGCGTGAAGACTACTGCCGGTCTTTCTCGATAGATAGTAAAGCTGCTACAGTACTGGTCCCTCTTTAACGCCGGTGTGTGCCAGCCGGAAATACCGGCACTATAGCGGCAATCGGCGCTACTCAGCACACTGCCACTACTTGATATTCCCATCTGTGCCAAGCGATTTCACCGGCGCTATAGCGGGCAACCGGCGCTTCTCAACCGGCGCTATAGAGGGACCACTACTGCTGTATTTAAATATTATACACGTTGGAACTCGCGCGGGAGCATGTTAATGTTTTTAGCTGTTGTCGACTTCTGCGCGTTAATGTTTCTCGATCGAAATCAAGTGTTTACATCCAAGAAAACCATGGTTGCAGGCAACTCGAAAGAGGCCCCATATTTCAGGTACATATCTTTGGCTGTTTCCATCCTGTACCCTTTGTGTTTTTTTACCGGCCTTGCATATACATATCATGTATAGGACATGATACTGCTGGACGCGTCCACCTCATGATTCAGATACATTACGTATTTATAGTAGTGGTGCCGGTATGTGCCAGCCGGAAATACCGGCACTATAGCGGCAGCCGGCACTACTCCTCACACTGCCACTATACGCTATTCTCATCTGTGCCAAACGATTTTATCGGCGCTACTGCGGCAAACGGCACTACTCAACGGGCACTACTGAGGGACCCCTATTGTGATGGTGTGATACGTTACGTCCGCCCCATGATTCAGATACAATCCATCCTGTGTCCGTACCAAGGTACATGTTTTCCTACCGGCCTTGCGCGTATTATACTACTGGATGCTTCCGCCCAATACTTGAGATACTACTGTAAGTATACTATTACGGGGGACCATAGTAAATAGGACCAAATATTGTTAGTAAAAATAGTTAAATATATACCAGGTAGGTTTTTGCGTGCACCATAAGTCCTGTTTACTATGGTCCCCCGTAATATGTACCCGAGGGTATATATATGCTGTACCGGGGGTTTCCCCCCCCGGCTTTTTTCCGCACTTAACTCCTTTACAACTGGAAACTCGTTTTTGGGGACAAAATTACTTGATAATAGTAGAGGGAGGGGGTTTGGGGTTACATACCATATGTTTCTTACCGCCCTTGCAAATACTACGTGCTGTATATACCCGCATTATGTTATGCAGTTGGTCAAGAGCCAGAGAGAGGTGGCACAGCTGCGGGATGACCGTCGAAATGTTCTGTCCTCGGTGCGCGAGAAAGAGGAGGCCCTGGAGCAGTCGGTGGAGCAGGAGCGCAGGACTCAGGCGGAGGTAGAAAATCTCAGGTCAGTCACTGGTGAAGAAAGCCTTTGCGGTCGGCGACGTCTCGCTACGCTATTAATAGATGTTTATTTTTCATGCTCAAGAATGTATTTGAGTGTTGTATTGAGTGTTGTATATTTAGTCTAATTCCACAGCTGTCTGTCTGTCTGCCTTTGAACACTCCGTAACACGCGCGATCGAAGTATCCATCACACGCAGCTTGCAAAGCTGAGTGTCGACGAAATTCCCCCTTTTTACAGTCGATCTCACAGCTGAAGTGTATTTTTCATTTTTCTTTGTATACGAGGTGTTGGGGTTAGATTTGGTTGGGTTTTGGGTGCGGCAGTATATGGGTGGGTGGTTGGGTTGGGTCGGTGGGTGGGTGAGTGGGTTGGGTCCACTGTGAATATACTGGCATTCACTTGTATGGTCTGTGAGCGGTCGGTGGAGCAGGAGCGCAGAAGACAGGCGGGGGTATCAGTCAGTCACTAGTGTCGGCGATGTCTCGATACTATGTACCAGTATCTATTTTTGCACGTACGGTACTATTTTGTGTTTTCTTTTTTTACAGTATGTACGTACTGTAGGTTTGGATTGGGGTTGGGTTAGGGTTGGAGTTGGAGATGGGTCGGTGGAGGAGGCCCTTGAGCGGTGGGTCGAGCAAGAGCTCAGGCCACGGGCGGAGGTAGAAAATCTCAGGTCAGTCGCTGTTGGTATTATAGTGAAGCCCATGTGTCGGCGACGACTCGGTATGGTCTATACCAGGTATGATACCGGTTTATAGTATTTATGTATGTACTAAAGGGTTAGGGTGGGTTGGGTTGCTTTGGGTCGGATTGGGTTGGGGTTGGGTTGGGTTGGATTAGGGTGGGGTTGGGGTGGGGTGCGGCAGCACATGGGTAGGCGGTAGGTGGGTGCGTGGGTTGGTTGGGTCCACTAGTATTTTCATTTTTTCTTCGAAGTATGTGAATATCCACTGTTGCTGCTGCTGCTGCTGCTGCTGTTGCCGCTCGGTTCTAAACTTGTTGTTTGTGCCGCTCCTCAGGGGAGCCCTTGACGAGAGCATGGAGATCGCCACCTTCACCCAGACAGAGCTAGAGGGTGAGTGCCAGTTGTAGAACCAGCAACTACTATTTACGAGGGATCATAGTAAATAGGACCAAATATTTTGAAATATTGTAAGTAACAATAGGTAAGTATACAGGTTTTTTGTGTGTACCGTAGGTCCTATTTACTATGGTATGGTCCCCCGTAATAACTGTGTACCAGTCTGATCGTGAATATAACGCTGTTTCGGAAATTCGTCCACCAACACAAAGGATGCCACGGTAGCAGTCTTGCACACAGTGGACAGATCATCGGACATATCACGATCTAGATCATCTAGATCATCTAGATCACCTATAGCTGCCGTTATGATGTGTTGTGCGGGATCTGTGTAGTACAGATCCAACCCAGGCTACATATGCTAGATCCTTTAGCTCTCACATCGTTTGCCCCCCAACCCCTCGCCCCCGCCCCCGACCCCCCCCTCCACCGCCTTCTCAGACCTGAAGAGAAGTAGCGAGGAGACTACCAGGCACCTGTACGAAGACCTCGAAGACGCGCAGTCTGAGATGGCACTCATGACGCCCATCAAGA
>JBBMKB010102728.1:0-10241 GCA_037833945.1 Alaria marginata | reverse complement strand
CCCCCCCCCCCCCCCCCCCCCCCCCCCCGACCCGACCCGTGAGGTTTGACCCGACCCGTGAACAGCCCTGCTATTATCGTAGAATCCCCCTGCTGGCGAGTCTACGTAACTTTTTTGCGTACATACGTAATATATCTTCCTGGCTTCGTTTTCTTTTTCCCGTTCTTTCTTTTTTTCTTCCTTATTTGTTTTTTCTACATTTTTTTTCGTCCTTGGTGGCATGCGGTTTAGTCGATCTCAGCTGCGAATCTTGAAACAACCGCGTGTGCCAGTATGGGCCTGATACGTAGATACGCTGACTTCCGATTTCACTTATTATATACCAGGTATATATTTTTGCGGATGCAAAACTTTTGCTTCGCCTCGTATGATATTTCCGTGTACCACTCCAAGTATGTTTTATTGTTCTCTCTGGGGTATTGATCTACTCTAGAGTGACTGGAGTCTGTCCTGAGACCAGGGACTTGATTATTCATGTGAGTTAATGTGAGAACAACAACAACAACCAACCACAACTATGAACATTAACATAGCAACGTAAAGTCACGGCTGGGATTCGTATTTTTATGTTCGAAGGAACCCGGTACAGCCCCATCAGGCCCCAGGTGACATACCATACATCACGATTATTAAACGTTTGATAGATTAATAATTAATAGTAGACCGTTGTACCAGTTATAATATGGGGACCACAAGGCGAGAGTTTTGGCGTCGTAGAAGATACAATATGTACCTCGTATTATATAAAAATATTTCAAATACGTCACAGCTGTGAGTTCGATCTAATTAATGGTCGATACTCATCTTTGCCAGCTGTTGTTTGTTCCAAGATTATATTCATCGCATCAGGTTTATACGTTTGGCGTTTCATGCACTTGCTACCTCGTGTCACTTTCGACGATCGATGCTCTCTGTCTTGAATAATTGTTGGTCTGGTTCTACGTATAATATATCTGTTGACCCTGGTATCAGCAGGGGAGTCACCGACTTGTATCCTTCACGAGGGTACACACACTCCGTAACACGCGCGATCGAAGTATCACACGCAGCTTGCAAAGCTGAGTTTCGACGAAATTCCCTTTTTATCGATCTCACAGCTAAGGTATATATTTTCATTTTTCTTAATATATACCTGGTACTGCTTCTGTCACCATGGAACGACCCCCATGGAACCTCTGAAGAGGTGTTCACATCATATCAGATCTCGCTTCGTACCTAACTCACAGGTACACCACCAGGATACTCAGGGATACTGCTGTTATTTTGTAGTATTAAAATAATGACACTTCATGATACGGCATTGTAGGATGGCGAGTCAGGACGGATGAGTGGGTGTGCTGCATGTTGGGTGATGCCGTTAGGTAGGTAAAGACAACGACAACATCAAACACGACAGATGATGTACCAGGTGGTACCGCGTGTGCTCTACATTTTGTTTTTTGGTTGGGCCCCGAGGGCTCCGCAGGGTGTATCATGGGGTGCGACGGGATCCCACACCGTGGCATCCCACGACACCCTGCGGGAATTCTCATAGGATCCCGTCGGTTCCCGACCTATTCCGTGGGCTCCCAAACTATCTGCCGGGACCCGCTGATAATCCACGGCGCGTATCTAAGTTCGTGATTTACATTTACTTCCAATTTGCGTCACTCCCTTTTACACCCGTTGGCTGCGGGATCCCACGTTGCGCATTGCTCCACGAGTTCCCGCGATTTCGAGAGGTTGCACGAGATCCTTCAAGTTGATTTGTTCCCCTGACTATCTCTAATTCCTTGCTCGTAACCCTTACATATAATATTAACGCCGGTATCTCGTGTGGACATCCCCAGGGCATCCCACGGAATCTTATGGTTTCCCACGGAGGGTTCCCGCGGAAAACACGCTTGTATTCCCGTGGGACTCCGCGACATCCCGCGAGACCCCAGATGGGATCCCACTGTATCCCGCACTATCCCGCGATATCCCATCTGGGGTGTCTCCGAGATGTCGTAGATCGTAGAGGTTGCCAGTTCCCACATACATGGGAAGCCTTGGGATGCCACGGCTTGGGATCCCGTGACATCCTGCGGTATATCCCATGAGACTCTCTATGAGACCCCGCCCAAAACACCCCGCGAGATCCTGAGTGGGATCACATGGTTTCCCGCGGCATCCCGCGAGATCGGCGACATGTCGTGGGGGGCTGCGGGTTCCCACATGAGAAGCTTCGGGACCCCGCGGCTTCCGTGGTGGGATCCCGCCGGGTACCATGCGGAAGACCACAGCGCCCCACGCCATCTCGCGGTATCCCATGGGACTACCCGCGAGAGCTTTCCTAAAAGCCCAAGCACGAACAGCATTGCATGTGGACTAGACCACCAGTGGTCTACACTAATCTATATCCCATATTAATAGCTATTAATAGGCCTAAACTGTTGTACAATACATACTTGTAAAGCCAGTCAATCTTGTCGTCTAAAACTATCGTTAAAAAAACTCCTTCCATTTCCTACCAGTACTTCTGGCCCGATTTTTCTGACGCCCCGCACTTCGGGAGTGCTATGATTCCGGGCCCATAAACTGGCTTTGAGAGAAAAATCCACGATTAACCCAATAATGAACGCTCCCACGGCCTAGGTGTTAAACGAATACTATTCAAAATCGCATATTATACCAGGTATACTACTGTATGTTGTACCAGTAGTCTACCTGGTAGTATAATAGTTTGTTCTGGAATTCCAACGATATTGGGCAGGTACCTGGTAGTTACTACTGTAGGTTAAGGAGCCTCATTTTTAATTGTCAAATACTTTGGCCAAAAGTGCCACCCCTATCTTTAGGATGCGTTAGACCATACCAGGTCCTGAAATATAACAATTACTACTACTGTGTGTGGTGCAGTACCTGGTACCTCGTATATACCAAACGTTTCAACAGTAAGTTAGCTGTAGTATATTTGATGAAATGTTACTCAGGTTGCAGAACCGTTGCCCAATGTCCGTTCACCGGTAGCCTGTAACCTATAACTATTATACCTAATATTCTACACGTGAACGTCAAACGTTCGCGAGTTTTTGAACAATACCGTACTACCGGTATACCAGTACCAGGCATTACCTGGCGCCAGTACAGATTATCACGTCATACCAGAAAACTGTTCTATATTACCACGTGACTCCCGTTGTTACAGCTGTATATTGTTCCAGGTATAGACTATACTGGTATACCCGTAGGTAAATGCGTGTTGTGGTGGTGTCTTTTGTGTGTTCTTCACATCAAACCGTTCCTGCTACTCATCGACATCAAGCCCATCTAATAATATTGTCCTGCCCGATTTTGCATCCTACAGAGGTGCAAGCTGTGTGGTGGCGGTGCTCGAGACAGGCTTGGTGGAGTTGTTCCGCGTACTGCGTGCGCACTACCCCCCCCTAACGTCTCCGTTTGCAAGTCTGGCTACTGTCCAGGAGCTGTTGTCGACGAGGACGTGCGCCCACACAGTAAGGAAAGTATGGCGTGCGTTGACCGGCGCGATGTGGGCGTTCGACCAAGACTACGGTAAGGGAAGGTACGTTCATGGCCTCTTACGTGCCAGTGGCGAAGGGAAAATAGCGAAATACTTCAAAATTTCGTTTATGGGTGAGCTGCAGAACCGCTAGCGTTAGTGACCTAACCCCGGTCGCGCAAATTCGGGCGCCACGAGGACTCTCCTACATGTGTGTACGTATGCCCCACCGGCGGCGGTGGCCCCAATGATTTAAACCACAGTGCCGCCCGGTCGGCCGGAAATTGTCTGGCCAAAAGGCACCACCCCTAACGCACGCGTCACCGTAGGTATAGTCTATAGTCTATAGCCCCCCTGCAGTTGGAGTCTTTCCCAGTGTCACGTGTTGGCGGTATCATTCGTCAGGAAGATGTGGGCGTCGTGGCCGGAGGCGGTGACGGTGTCACCGACGGCGCTGGCGTCTCATGTGCCTGTTCTGAGCAGGTTCCGATCGTCTATCGTCGACGCGCCTCCTGCTCCACACGTAGTAGAGTCTAGCGGAAGCTATTAAAGTCTGCTCCGGTTGCAACTGAACTATGACCGCGACCAGTTCCACGGTAGTATCCCAACGCACCCAGGCGCTTGAACCGTTGACGACGAGGCCTGTGGGTTGCGGAGGCCAGCAGGCCGCGGGTGCCGTCAGCATATTCGCGGCTCACGCCGACGGCATCCGCGGCCCGCGGGCCTCCGGCGCGCCCACGGGGGAGGATATGCACGGGGTCTCCAGCCAGGATACCGTTAGGCCGGCCGAATGTCTCCAACTGCCGATGCATGCTACGTTAGGGGCGCACCTAGATATGTAGCCAATCGTTCTATCAAGCACAAAGGGTGTTTCAACACTGTCGGGTAGTTCCCTAGTTGAGGGGCCCCATCAATCAGAAACATGCAAAACACAAAAAAAACGATGTTGGTTTGTCCCTCAGTCGAGGAGTCCCCCGCCAGTCGGAAATATGTAACACACATAAACAAATCACAGTAGGGTATCCGATTTAAGAGCGTCCAATATATGGTAAAATCAACTTCAGAGCGGTGAAATCGGCTTGTCACGCCTTGTGACACCTACACTATAACCTATATGATTGTGACGCCTATACTAAAACCTACCAGGCATATGATACCCGACCTTGGACAAGAGCGGCAAACTGGCCTGTTTCGAGGGTCTCTTAAATCGGGTACCCCACTTTACCACTGTCGTAACATGCGTCTGTCTGTCTTCGTCCTCACCTGACATTCTCCCTTGCATGGCGCGCCATCCTCGGACGCTCAGAAAGCCAAGGAGGCCCTGGCCGACTAAGGGAAATTCGTCTATCAATACAAGCAGAACGTCCACCCCGGCCATCAACGCTGCAGGTCACCAAGAGCGGAGCCTATATGGTGACCGGGGTTGATATCTCGACGGTTGTGGAAGGAGGTTTTGAGGACGGAGTGAACCACCTGCCGTCGGGCGTTCTTTGGAGGGGGGGGTGTTCAGGAGTTGGCTGGTGGGGCGTTGTTCGATGGGGGGCTGCTACGCGGTTTCTCGGCAGTGCTAATTGTAGTTACTGCACAGACAGCGGTCGAAAGTATCTGGAAGGCGGACCTTACGAGGAACCGGAACCCATGAAAAAACCTCGTAACTATCCACCGATCATTTAGGAAGCCCCTAACGAACCCACGACTTGATCGTGACAAAATCAGGAAAGTGGAACCCGACGAGCGATCACATGGCCCTTTTAAAACGGGATGCAACGAAACGACGAAACGACGGAAAGCGAAAAACGAGATTGACTATTACATTACTACTGTAGTTCCTCAGTTGAGGAGTCCCGTCAGTCACCATCATTTTGGTCCAAAAGTGCTAGAAATACCCCTATCGTAGCAGGCAAACCCTAAACGCGCTGCCGCTACAGTATCATCGTAGCGTGCGTCTATGGGCTCTGCCTTGGTCGACGACGGGGGAAAACCCTCCTTCGGCTCCCAACCCAACACCTGGGAGAGACACGTGCTATTGATACAATCGAGGTACCACTTTCGGGGCATAATTGTTCTGCCTGGCGGGGGAACTGCCCACACTGGGGCGAGATTTCATTTTTATAAAAATATAAAAAATACTCGTACGCTACAGCTGTGGGATAATTTGTGGTTGTTTTAGTTGGACGTGGGATTGCTCATTGGGTTCCACTTTCAATACTTCTCAAAGCCAGGTTTTGGGTGAGGTATAGCGCTCCTGAAGTAAGTAGCTTAATAAACAGTAGATGCTATCATGCCTCTATTGTAGCGTGCGTCGAGACGACGTGCCGATCAACCTACGGCTCGCACGGCCCCAGTCGCTTGTTTTCCCCCGCCGGCAGCGAGATATTCCACACATCAGACAGGCCACGACCTACAGTAGATCATCTACTGTCAGAAGATCCGCACATCGGACAGATCACGATCTAGATCATCACGATCTAGATCATCTAGAAGATACAGATCACGACATAGATAATCTATCACGGGGGACCATAGCAATCAGGACCTACTTTGTACACAACAAACTATATATTTACCATTTTTTACTAACCAAACTTGGTCCTGATTACTATGTTCCCCCGTAAATAGATCCTGCATCTGGCCGCATGATGTGTTGCGCAGCGCAGGATCTGTGCAATACAGGTCAAACTCCGGAAATCCGTGCTAGATCATGCAGATCGTACCGCTTCTACCAGGCAACATGACCCACAAGGCCACGCAGACCAGACACGCCAATGATATATCTTCCCTGAATGCCATATATCATGAATGGGGATCTGATCTGTCCGATGTGTGACGCGTTCGGCAGGGCCACGATGACCTACCAACCCTCCACGCCGTCCGTCGGGAAGCTGACAAGAAGATGCGCGTTAACACGCAGATCTTTGGTGCTATCCTTGGGGAACTCATGCAGACAGCGCTGACTGTCCACGCAGTAGTGAGTTCACTTTTTAACAGATGTTGCACAACATAACCCGTGGAGGTATTTTATAAGCTCCTTCCCCCATAGGTTGTCGTTGGCTACTGTGCCGCGGTTTGTGTTAGGTCTAAGATCCGACTTCACCTGATTTATTGCCGCGGACGGGGTTGGCGGCGCCATCCGCATTCACCACTCTAAGTGCTTCGTTTCTTCCGTCGAGCACTTACTGTACGAAGCTACAACCCCAGGCTCGGATACGACGAAGGCCGTCATGGCTGCGTCGGGTGAGGGAGGGGTGGGTTTGTTGGGGAGTTCCATGTAGCTTGAGTGTGGCTTTGGCTGAGACGATCCCACGACCCCTTCTGATGTCTGTGGTGTGTCCCAGGTGGTTCCGAGGGGTTCCAGTTAACCCGGCAATGATGCCCTCGGTGGCCAAGGACGGCTTGATGCCGTCGGGATGGTTTGTTATCCGGCTCGTCGTGACGCGCGGTCGCCGCTGTCACTTGATGACCACGCGTGCGCCCGTTGCGAGTTACTGTGGAGGGGGCAGCGTGAAAGCGGCTAGAGGGGCGCCTATCCTGGCGGGGTGCTACTACAGTTTTATACAGAGTACCGGCCCTCCGCAACAACCCGATACCAGTACGAGTATTAGTTTTAGGCTATATTTCTGATTTGAGAAAGAGCGGGGGTCCTACACTAAGTTCAGTATAACAACTTTCCAAATTTTTATTTCCTCACAGAAACGTTTTAGGCTAAAGAGTCTTGTGAGGCTCTTTCTCATGAGAGTCGATAGTGCGCTGTAGTATACTGGTATTACGCACATACGCTGAGTCTTCATTTCACCCCATGCTGTAACACTCTCTCGTGAATATTCACGAGAAAACCAATACTGTACTACAGTACCAGGTATACTGTAC
Organism: Alaria marginata; assembly: GCA_037833945.1. Classification (NCBI taxonomy): domain Eukaryota; class Phaeophyceae; order Laminariales; family Alariaceae; genus Alaria; species Alaria marginata. Next base: position 2,893 of record JBBMKB010102728.1, on the reverse strand, counting down.
GATACAATGTACGAGTATGATATGCCTTTCATACTGAAGTTGCATACGATCGTTTTTCGATACTGAAGTGAGTAGACTCACTCAGACCCCTTCATAGATCCCAAGATCCCAAGATACCTGAACCTCAAGATCGCGGGATCCCAGGCACAGTAGGGGTCCCCCTAAAGCGCCGGTAGGTGCCAGCCGGAAATACCGGCACTATATCGGCATGGTTATTCCCATCTGTGCCAGTTCGCAGGCGTTACAGCGGGAAACTGGAACTACTCAACTGGCCCCTAGCACTACAGCAATACCAAGAGCGGTCAGAGTCCAAGCCTGCTCCTGCCACCGTGCTCCAATGTTCTTGGGGTCAGCATGCCACACCATGCTTCAGCCTCCAGGCCAGACTCGGAAGAGGATCGTCACACCTTGGTTAGTCTCGCCTACTTGTTGCTCGTTGAGTGAGACCGGAATAGAAGAGCTTGTACGAAAGAGCTTCAGAATGCCCGCATAGTTCTTGTGGTAGTACGTATTACTAGCGCAGTAGTCATCGAAGCACACACAGCAGTGCGCGTTGACGAAGGCCTTTGGGGTCCACGGACAACGACGACGAAAACATGGACGAGTGTGATTCTACCAAGCGTCGGGTGTAAGCGTGCGGCAGTAGTCCAAGTATCACCAAGCGATGCAAGTGTCGAACAGGTCCTTACACGGTAGTTTCGATACACCACCTACTCCGCGAGCGGGCTGCTTCGTCTGGCCGATTCAATACGATTTCGGCGCTTTGTCCCTCTGAATTCCCGAAGGGGATAGCGATAGAGACAATACATCAAACATACCAGCTCCTTCTCAAGGCTGTGGCACTGCCATGGAAATCTCACGAAAGCCCATAGCAGAAACACCATGACAGCCCACGGCAATGCTACGAAAGCCCCATGGCCATGTCAGTGCCCTGACCCTAACGTAACCCCCACAAGAAAGTGATGCTTGTTTGGGGGCTTGGTAAGACTTCCGGTCACTGTGCAATCGCATGGCGCTTTGTTAAGACTCTCGGTCACTGCGCAATGTCATGGCCGTGCCATGGGGGCCAGAAGAGCCCATGGGAGTGCCATGACAGCCTGTGGCCGTACGGTGGCAGCCCGTGGCAGTGCCCTATCAAACAACGTGTGTCATACCTATACACCGTGGCAATGGCAGTCCCGTCACGGCTGTGCCACGAGACCGGAAAAATGGGTCTTCATGGCATGTGACTGCCACACCACAGAGTGGACGAATCCACCTACAGTACTACAGTATGAGTCTTACCAACAAGGTGTTGAGACCTTGAGCAATTTCGCATGTTATCTGTTTTTTCTATGGTAGTTCTCAAGGCGCTGCCCATGGCACCGCCTTTGACTGCCATGGGCGGTCATGGGAGTGCCACGGAGCGGTTACCTACCATGGCACTTGCACGGGACTGCTATGGTACAGCCATGGACTACCATGACACTGCAAAGTGACCTGGAATCTTGTCAGGCCCAGCAACCAAGCATCAGGCAGGGGTCAAGGCTAGGATTAGGGCACTGCCCTGGCACCGCCAGAAGATTTCATACCGCCGACAAGAGTTTGTATGGCACTGCCATATAGCAACGGTGTTTATGGCACTGCCACTGCCACTGCCATGGAAAATTAGGAGATACTCTGTGCATTCCCCTCTCCCCCTGCACATGGATATTACACTCCTTGTGTTGTATATCCTTGTAACAGGTAGTAGGCGCAAAACCTAGGACAAGCTTGCCCAACACGCAACAACTGGTGTTAATCATAGGAAACGTATGGTTCAAAACTATGTCCACAAAGGAAACCAATAATATAAAAGCACGGAGTGGATCGCGCACGACTAATCGGCAGATAACCTGCACGACAGGTAGACGGCGAACCCAAACGAAGTGGAAAACCGTGAGCAAACTTCCCCCCTTGTTATATACCAGCATCACATTATACGGATAATAATAGCTGACCACCTCGCAGACGGTCAGCGCCGAGCTCCCGAACGAAACATAATACACTCCACATCTACATAACCCCACGCCAGTTCATTGAGCGGGCCACGAAGCCCGCGAACGGAGTACGGATTCGTCGCTCGTGCTGTCCCTTCTGTTGCAGTTTCTGATGTTGCCAAGTGCAAGAGTAACTGATGGTATAATATCAAGGTAGTGGCCTCGAGTGTGACGCCCGCCTCCATTTTCTCTTCGTGTTTGTGATACATATTATAAGCTAGAGGACGCCATGCAAACACTCTACTGTACCAATAGGCGAGAGATCCCTCGAGGACATATCGTCTGCGCTGGCTACAGAAATGAGGTGTGTACTTCTCTTCATGTCTCTGCCGTATAGTGTGTTCGCTGAATATAGGTACTGATAACCTAGACATAATCCACCAGCCACTTTAATCAACCACATCCACTGTAGATACGCAACGGTTCACTCAGTTGTCAACGAATCGTCGACGCTCGTTTGATTGAGAGGCGTACTGTAGAAGATACCACCACTCGTTCACACCTTCACTACGTTACTACAGCACATAGTAATGTACTACATGTTCTATTAAATATATAGTTGCATGGCAATAAATGTGTGATTACAGCTACGGCTGAGGGGGTCTGTCGCAAGCACACATTGCTTGGTGTGCAAGCATCTTCGGTAAGCTGCTCTACGAACTCAAAAGTGTGGCCAACCTGGTCCAACCAAAAACACTTAACCGTGGAAACACCACAATCTGTCGACATCTTGCCACGCCCACAAAACCTAACCTACCACGAGACATAGTAACAGACACCGGAATGCACGATAATACTCCAAGTGCATACTATATGTTACGGGGTGTCTCTTTATATCTAGAGCGAAGGAACAACACAGAACATGGCTGGGCGAT
>JBBMKB010102727.1:0-16122 GCA_037833945.1 Alaria marginata | reverse complement strand
GCAGGATATGGTTGCACCCCCCCCCCCCCGAAATGAGTGCCCAAATATTGGAGGTGTCTCTAATTGGAGGTAGGAGGGGCGCTCCGTCTCCAAAGGGATGCGTGGTCAATGGTCAAATGACTACGGCCATGCATAATATGATTACGCCCCCCCTCTCCCCGTACCTGGGCGTCCCCCTTCTTCAACCGAAACTTGGTCATCGTCAGGTCTCTCCAGCCCTCCCCGTCTCCCTCCCCGCTTCCCGCTTCCTCTAACCTACAAGACAGGTCACTAACCCAAGGCACAACCGGGTGACACGAACGGTCCCCCAAGAACCGCCCAGCCGCGGCGTTCACTGCGAGCAGGTACTCCAAATTAGTCACCATGCCCTTCACCCAGCGGTACGTAAGCGGCAGGTCCTCGCCCGGCGGCGGGCGAGGGCTGCCCCCGAGCGGCCGCCCTCCTGGTCTTTCATGCTGCTGCCTCCGCCACCGCCGCTTCTTTTCTTTCTCGGAAATTTCCTCGCGGCCAACGATGTTCCTCGTGGAGAAACCGCCCCTTTTCATGGGGGACCGCGACAGCGACCTCCGCGACGACGACGACGGCGACGACAGCGTTCGAGGCGTTCGAGGGGCGTCTCCGTTCACACACACCGGTGGCATGGAGGGTGCTATCTGCACCCACAAGTGATCGGTCAGCAGAACATTGCTCGAGCTGAGGTTGCCGATGGCGATTCCCCTCGCTACCGACAAAGGGCGGAACAAAGCCGAGGGCAGGGTTGAGTGAGGTTAGAGCCGTTCCTAACCAACGCAAAAAAAAACATGACTCGTGACAAAAGGAAAGCACAAAATTCTGAAATGCCACGTTTTCGAAAAAAAAACGTCTTTTTATCACCAATCTAGACATCTATTTTTATGGACATTTTCAAAAGCTTTCAGAATCACTACGATTCGTGACAAATATCACGGTTCGCGAAAACGTCACGTTTTTTTTTGTCAGGATTCATGACTTTTTTTTTGTTCGTCAGGAACGACCCTTACTTACATACAACTGACGGAGATATGGCGGGGGGGGAAGCGCTGGCGGTCGCAAAACAATTTCGAGGGCAGGGTTTACTTACAAGATGGAGAAAAGGTGTGGGGAAGCGCACGCGTTAGTGGTCGACGAACATACAAGAGCGGAGCGCGACAAATACTACTCCTCCACGGCACCATTAATTTTTTGAGGGGCGACGGTACATCAGGGCAAAACAGCTCGCAAGTCGTTAGCGTTGCAAGCCAATGCCGACACGATGACGGTTTGTCCCCCAAACCGGTCGCCTCGCGCTGCGCTGTACACACCCGGTACGGTATATAACGAACTCACAGTGAAGATAGTCCACCGCTCTCAGTAGCTGGTAAAAGACGAATCGCACCACGAGGTCGACCGAGTTGCGATTTCGCCAGCCGCCCCCTGTTGGCCCAACATCGAAAAAACAACGAGGGCATAACATTATTCGCGATCCTGGGGGTATCAAAATAACCTCGACGACCCCTTTCTCATTCAGTAGTAGCGGAGTCGCAGTTCGAGGTGACTGGGTTCTGTGTTGGCATTCAGCAGCTAGCTTGAGGAGTCACCAAACAGGTCGACCGAGCGCAGGTAACCTATTACAGTACCGTAACTGTGGAGTTTCGCCCCCAGAGACAACCCCTGCTCGTGGCTTGGTGTTGGTGTGACCGCAATCAACACTGCATTTACACCGTTCTTCGGCAAGACGACTACTAACGAAATGACGCCGCACCAAAGAGAGGTTACAGAGTAAACGGTGCTCTTACCTGTCGCGCCCCGAACCGCACGGCACAGCTGCGTTAGGGCCGTGAGCCTGAACGGGACACACGCAAAGAGCTGGGGGGACGAGCAGCGGGTCACGAAGTAGGGAAGAAGGGAAGCAGGAGTGGCACGTCGCGAGGAATAAAAGTAAGAACGGAAGGAGGAGGAGGAGAGGGTCGCGAGGTGTATAAGGAAGAAGACAAAAGAAACATAAATAGGTGCATTCGAGACAAAATAGAGGGAAAAGCATGGCCATGTTCTATTAATACTTGCTGGAGTCACGAAGGCTGCGGCTGAGGTTGGTCCGACGCACAAGCAGTTGATAGGCAAATGTTTCGGGAGACGGCAGTTTTGGGCGCTGCCAGTCACACTTTTAGGATACAGTTGTGGTCCCTCTATAGTGCCGGTATGTGCAAGCCGGAAACACCGGCAATATAGCGGAAACCGGCACTGCTCCACATACTGCAACTACTGGTTGTTCCCACCTGTGCCTAGCGATTAAATAGGCACTATAGCGGGAAACCGGCACTACTCAACCGGCACTATAGAGGCACCTCTACTGTATGCAAGCTTACGCTATTGTATTACGTCTAGACTGCCGCCCGTCAAAGGCCTAAATCACCGTCTCCTGGCACATTTGTTGATAGGTGACGGTAAAGGCGGACCGCGCGACAAAATAAAACACCTACCTCCAATCAACCGACAAAAAAAATCAAACCCCGCACGAGTACGAATACGAATATGCATATATAGGTCTTCGTATTTTATTCGTTGGCTTCGTGTTCGGTTTGTGAGGCAAGCGGACGGACACCCTCTCAATACATGGGGCAATTATTCGTCCACGGACGAACACCGCCCCAGAAACGTGGGGCGAGTACACTGCTTGTTGCGGGTTCGAACATTTAAACTGATTTTGATAGAAACAAGAAAAGTGCACTTCACGAAAAAAAAAATGTTGAAATTACGCAAAAAACTAAAACAAAAAACGTGCGTGATGCTTTCCGGGCAAATACAGCGATTTTTCGATATTTATGAGTGAACATGTTTTTTTTCGTAGTCTTTCTAGCAAAACGAAAACGCGTAAAATTAAAAAAAAAAACAGAAACACTGAACTCTCAAACTCTACAACAACAACATATGATACGTGTGACGCTGAAAAGAAACTAAATCATACTGACATAGTGCGATACATCATTTTTTTCCGACTTCAGAAACACGAAATGTAATATAACATTGCTCCCCAAAGTATTCGCCTGATGTATCGGTAGGGCAAACTATTCGTCGGTGACTGACGAAAAACCTCTCAAAAACATGGACAAGAATTCACCCATGGACGAATACCCCCTCAAAAACATGGTGCGAGTATTCGTCCATCGACGAGTACCCTCTCAAAAACACATGCAAGTATTCGTTCGTGGACGAATACCTCCCTAATCACGGGGCAGGTATTCGTCCAGCGACGAATACCCTTTCAAAAACACAGGGCAAGTATTCGTACTGTGGACGAATACAGTACGCGACAGATGTTAGGAAACTGATAATTAAGAATTTCAGGCTCATGTTTTGGGAAAAAAATAAGAACAGGGCCTCTTTTGTACTGAAAATAGTGTACGACACACCCTGCCTTACATAATAATTCCAGCCTCGCCAGAAATAAGAGATTCTTAACTGGTGTCGCGTACTGTACCCTGGGGCAAGTATTCGTTCGTGGACAAACAGCACCTATTCGACGAATGAATTTCGCCGGTATTCGCCCAATCTATTCGTCTTCGTGCGGGGTGTGTAATTTTATGTTTGTAACCCTTTCACCACTGCAAACATTATCCCACACTAATTCCAAGGAGTGTATCCCTAAAAACGTGGGGGGGGGTCTAAGAAAGCGATCTGGACCACAGTATCAAAGTGAAAACGCTTCACGGTTCACGGTGACAACAACACGCAGCAGCTCTTGGAATCGTCGCTGGCTCGTTCCCCACAAAACAGCATCGCCGTATACCTCGCTAGGAGTAACATGATCGCGGCTGCCGTTGAAACTTTGTATATACCAGGTATACGAGTTTCAAATTTACACGCCGGCGCTAAAAAATAGGGACTCTACCAAAGTGAAAGTGCTTCACGGTTAACGGTGACAAGAACACGCAGCAGCTCTTGGAATCGTCGCTGGCTCGTTCCCCTGGTAAGGCTGCAGCCTTTTTTCACTTGATTAAACAGCAGTTGCGGGGCAATTGCACACATCCGCCAACGCACACAAGTTGGCGATGGTACCAATATCCTACCAGTTTCTAGCGAAAGCCATCCTATCTTACGTACGTCCCCGTCAGTCTCCGTGATCGTGCATGATGCTACCGCACGAGTGCGGTGCGCGTTCTGTCCATACAATAAATTGTTTTTTGAAAATACCCCAGGTGGCAATCAATAGGTCAAGCGGGCGTTGCGAATTTTAGGCGACCGAGCGTTCGATTTTGCGCCATGAAGAATCGATAATATAGCGTGCACCAGCTTCATACCCCCAAACCGCCCGAGCACCGGCATATCCTCACCAAAAAGACGTCATCGCGGGACTCCACGAGCGGCGTGAATAGCGGGACCAGCCCCGCGTGGAGCCGCGCGCAAGTCGCGAGCGGCTTCACCAAGCCGATGGGTTGCGCCGCACCCGAAGGAACAGCAGTTGTGGCAGCAGCAGCAGCAGCAGCAGCAGCCGCAGCAGCGGCAGAACCGACGCTTTCGTCCGCCTCCTCGCATGTTGTCCCTGGCCCAGCAGCGACGGAGGCTTGCGGCGGCGAGCCAACGACCTGCAGCCCTTTGTACATGGTCCCAAGAGCTTCCAACAGGGCATCCGTGTTGGCGTTTCGCTCGTCCGCTCCCCCCGTGCCTTGTCTCGGAGACGCCGGTGCAAACGCCGGCACGAGGTCACGCCCGCTCCCCGACGAGGGGAGCGTGCGAGCGGGGAGCGTCCTCAACGGAAGCACACGGCAGAACACCTCTGCGATCGATGCACCACCAGCCTCAGCAGGAGCAGGAGCAGTAGAAGTGGCGCCGCATTCGTCTGTAGGAGGCTCCCAGCTCTCGCTACTCGTACAGCAGTTGCTGCTGGGCTGCACAGGGGCCTGGCGCACGAGGCACCTCGCCGAGGAGTAGGGGGTGTACCTCAATCTCTCGAAGCAGTACGTACTTCCGTCAGGACGCTTGAGCGACAACTCGCGAAGACTGTCTTCCCGCACTCGCGGCACGGGCAGCTCGGTCGGACAGCTGTATAGGGCACCGATGTGAGTTCGGAGCGCTCTTCGGGCCCGAGCGCCCTCATGGGTCTCTTCCATGTTGCAGTAGTGGCGACCAACACCAGATGTAGTGATGAAGAAAAAAACATGCGGGTTTCAACGAGAAAATAAGGCTTTTTGGTTCGGGAAACATCTCTGACCCCTTTTCCTCTCTCGTTCACTTTTTTTCTTGGCATCTCAGCAAGCACAGCAGGCATCCTGGCTCTACGGCGTGCATCGACAAGAGCGATAACGAGGACGTCCGCAGCCATGTCTCTTCCTCTCAAGATCGGAATGTTCGGCGGTGGCACCGTCGGAGGAGGTGGGTCGAGTAAAGAGAGGGTAGGCGAAAGACGACGACAAGCGTAAGCATACGAAGCATTCTACTCCTATTATGGCCTTCCTTCTTGCGCAGCACCACGAGTATGATCGGGGCATCTTTGCACTCATGAGGGACGCCACCGCCCCCACCTTGCGCGATCACAGACAGTAATGACGTGGATCTCTTCCAGTATGCTGCGGTTAGCCTTTACCTGCTATTCGAATAGTAACAGGCGGCTAGCTCATACCAGGTGGTTCGCTGTTATATAGCGTACCTCGCCATATGAGCGAGCGCCGGGCGCAGGAGCGACACCATTGGGTAGATGGAGATGGCGATGTTTGCGCTTGTATATATGCAACGTTACAAGTTACAAGCTGTGCGGCCAGCTGTGTGCGACACACGGCACCGCGCAGTAGCGGCACGGCGAACAAACCGGTTGTCTTAGCCGCGAAAATGCGCTCACGGCCTGGCCTGTACCGGAGCGAGCGCTACCGCTGCCGCTACGACATACCCCTCTGGGTACCGGACATGGCTTGCGGCCTTCCGCACACTACTCTTGACTTTGTACGGAGATACGACGGTTGGAATACGAGCTTGGGCGTGCCCGTTGCGTTCGCAGCATTTCATGGTTCACCGTTCACAGCGACTACAGAGCAGCACGTATTACGTACAAGGTTTCTGCGGCTTACGCCGCCCCGCTCAGGAAGCGATTTCAAGATACAGGACACATGAAAGCTATAAACACTTCAGGAGAAGAACACTTGACCTACGTACGGGACTTGACCCCAAAACGGACTTGGTAACCCCAACCCAGGCATGGTGGCTTTTTCGTGGGCTCGGCAAGACCCTACGTCGCGACGCCGTTGTATTCCTCTAGGTCACGAAACTTACAGATTAATTACACATGGCATGCACGGAAAAGGGAAAGGGGTGATTGCACTTGCTATGACACGTAACCTTGATAGCTACTGGTATATAAATACATGGTATAATGCAGGCGATGAGGGCGCGTAACTTGGTAGCTACATACGGGTGATAAGGGATACCTGGCGTGATACCTGGTACCTGGTGGTATGGCACGTATTACCTCGTGGTATCCTTTATAGCTATAAACTCAACTCCTAAACCCGATATACAACTAGCTCGTGCTTGCTGATACGCTCGTTATGTTTACGATGAAAACTCACGGCTCGTTAGTCAAGCGTGTGGTGTTATCATGACGCTTGGGTTGGGTTGGGTTATCGGTGTTTTTCAATGATGATGCATGTACAATACCTCCTAGTGAGGATGCACATGACAACTCGAAAAACAGATGGACGCGAGTCAACGAGCGAAGAAATTGCTGAACTCTTACACTTACAGCAGCTTGGAATATGAGGCGAAAGTAACATGTAGAGTCACAGCACCATACCTGGAACGGCAACAACAACAACGTACGTGCTAAAATATTGCACCTGCCTACGCGATGAAACGTGGAGTAGTGGAGACCTCCTGTGGACGGTCGAGCCAAGAACTGTGAGCCGAGAGAAAGCTCTCAAGACCATGTGAATTTGCTTGATTTGTTTTTAGAAAATGAATATATGGCCCACGCGCGTCAAAAATGTGATACGAATGCGAATGCGAACCGAGAAAGCCTGACTGGCGGAGGCGTAATACTGCGTGTCCAAAACCGGAAAGACAGCTCATATAATTACTATGTACGGTATGGTACAGGGATGCGTGTTACCGCAGATTTGAGTGCGAGCCTGCCGGTAATACCTCAAAATGAACAATATTGAGAAAACGCGCTCAAGGAGAGTCATCCCACGGTAGGGGTTGCACGTTTTGGGGTCGAACGTTCCTCGCCAGTTGGGCTCCTGAAGTGAGGAACTACCGGTTGGTATGATCATTTTACGAGTGTATTTGTTTTAGGACTAGCGGATAGAAATGTTGATCGGGTTGCGCGAACGAAAATCTTGGAAGTCATGTTGCGGGTGAGATATTGAGCACCTCGTGTCAGGAGCTCAGGAACTTATTGCTGCACCCCTACCGTGGGATGAGTCTGAGGTGCAAGGCAACTCGCGCCAATGCCCTAACCCCGAGGGTAAAAATATCGCTACCCCCCTCTACCATAGTCTGGGTCAGATTTTCTGCCGTAGGGAAGTCAGGGGGTACGTACAATCGCGTGGGTCCAAAAGAAGGGAAATTGCACCAATGAGTAGCCACAACGCCTGCCCGGCTACCGTGACCTCAGTAAGTGCTCCTGATGGACTTCCAAGACATGAAGCAAATCTCGAACGCGCGGAAGTGGTACCTGCTGGTAGTGGCGGATCGGGCCAGCAGGTTCGTGTTTGCGTACCCGTTAGAGCCCAAGGACTATGTGGGCTTGGCGATATAACGTTTGGGGCTGTTGCTTGCGTGTGGCGAGCCACTATCGATTAAGAGCGATGTAGGAGGGAGTTCACCACCATGGTAGTGGCCACTTTCTGCCAGTGGCTGAAGGTACACAACTTGACCAGGGCCCCGCTGACCATCCCCGAGTCAAGGAGCCGTGGATAGAACGGGCGGGTGGCTCCAGGAGGTGTTGGCAGAGCTCTGAAAATCTTGGCCGGTGAGGTGGGACAAACACTTCACGGCGGTCTGTTGGATGCAAGGGATCACGCCAGACCCGTGTCTTCCCGCGGTGGGGACACCATTAAGGATCCTGCTCGGCCGCGGCGCGCACAAACGTGGTCGCTCTTACTCCTGCACTGGATAGCGACAGCGTTCGCACTGGGCTAGACAAGGTTGTGAAGAAAAATCACCGGACGGTCCTGGAACTGCGGGGAATCTTGAAGAAGCGATAAGAGGACAACAATAAACGACGCGTACGCCACAACGTAGCTATTGTACGGCACTCCTTGGGCGGGCAGACACGATTGGGAGACCTGATTCTGGTACGGGAGGAAGCCAGCATGATGGCGCAAGAGCGCACTCGCACTCGCGCCAAGCCAGCAAACGAACACTGCATGGGGCCATGGAAGGTGACAGCCATTGAACAGCCGGGTACCAGTTATCATGCGACAATGAGCGGCCGCCGTATCAGGAAAAGGGCCGTTTCGGCAGCCAACATCAAGCTACTTCACGTAAGACCAGAGCATCTGCCATGCATTCAAATACGAGTTCACGCATCTGGCGTGGGGTGCGGACTAGGGGTTGGCAGACACCGCGACGGTGGTGGTGTCGCTCTACACTCTGACAGGCCGGCAAGCCGTTGGGATCACGGGGAACGGGTGGGAGTGGCAAGTACGGAGGGCTATACCAGAATGGGACAGTCAGAGAGGATACCGACGCATGCTACTTTAATCAATATAATAGTATAACACTATTTGCTTTCTGCGGCTCCTTGCTTGAGGAGTATTACTGTATATCGCACCCACACACTAGTTTTGAGAAGAATGAAAGTGCAAGCCGATGAACAATCGCATCCCCTAGGCATAGTACAACGAGCACAAATGAAAGATAACGTTATAGTATAGCGATATCCTGACAGGAGCCCCGACATTCAGCAAACATGTTTGCTAAAAAGTGCTACCTCTATCGTAGAAGGCGTCTACCCGAATAGGAGGTACGGGATAGCTTCACCTAGCTACAACTCGACGTCTTCCATGCCCTGTGGGAGGCGTACTAGGGAAAGGACTAACACCCTCACCCGTAGGAGCCACCGTCGAAGGGGACCGCGACAAGGAGTTGCGAACGAGAGCACTGAGAGTTTTCCCGACGGGCACACAGGTCAGGCGGTCGTTCGCAGGATCTGATGGGCCATCCGGCGGTGACACGGGAACACGACCTTCGGGCGCCGTGGCGAGTGCGAAGCTCCGACGGAGACTGGGAGGAGATTAGTCACAGAAGATTAAAGCCGAGGAGCCGGGGAACACCGGAACGCCGCAAGCCGGGGATGGCTTTCGCCAACAGCAGGCGGAGGGCGGGAGCGGTGGATCAGTTCGGGGGACGCTTTCGGCTGCTGGGGTGCTCGGTTTGTCCCGGGGCTCGCCCGCGCCGCGAAGGGATGGTTGAAAGGTCAGGCGGATGGTAAAGGACGGACGAGACGTTCGGTGGGCGTCTTCATCGGGCTTTGCCGGGTATGCGGGAGCGTTAAGCGGCACGGCAGAAGGAGGGCGTCGTAGCCGTTTCGTAGATAATGCCCAGGACTGCCGCTCTTCGAGCCATCATCCACGATTGGGGCTGTCAAAAAGGTGTGCAGACTGCCGAGGACCGGTAAATCGCCGAAGGCACACTTGGCACCGACACTCTCATGCGTAGGGCTGGAGGTGTGCTGCAGCGACGGAGGGACGAGAAAAACGCGGGTTGGTTGGATGGAAATCGCGCGCTGGTGCCGGGCCGTGATCAGAAAGGCCGTGGTGCACCGACGATGGTTAGGCGTCGGGCAGGAGGGGTGCCGCAGTGCGGCAGCGCTAGTAGCGAAAATACAAAGCGTGGCGACTATGCTGATCCGTGTCATGCGGGGTGTCTGTCTGAGAGCAGGGGGTGCGTTCTATAGGTCCCTTCGGCTTCATTAGACAAGCGCAGGATGGATCTCCCAGGTGCGGGAAATCCTTCGATTTCTTGTAGAAAAATTCAATATCGCGGAAAAGAAGCCACCCAGTGTCTATCGATGCTACTCGTGAGACGAAGAAATAGTTAAAGCAACCCTTCTACTACCCCCACTTGGGCACTGCTGTGCCCGTCGTGCTCGTTATCGCGTCTGTTGTCTTGTTGACCATCCGCCTGGACTGCTGTGGACGACTTCTGCGTGCTGCGATCTGCCTGCCACCTACGCAGCACTGCACGTCTAAATAGCAAAGGAGAGAGTCACATATAGATGCGAGATATCTAGCTACCATCAGGGTCTGAGGATGAACGCCTGCTGTATTAGATGCTGCTGCTATCCGAAAAATGTTTTCGTTCAAAGTAATCTATGCAAGCCGCGTGTGATATCACACACTTCTATATACTATCGAAACCCTTGCTTCAATAACCACACTATTACCTTACGCTTCATTCTGGGAAAAAGAAGCCGTAGGATCACGTTATGTCTTCCTGTGGATACGTCCCGGTGTTGTACTGGCTGCTATACTACTGTACGCATACACCCTAGCCTTCTAAAGCACATGAATCACCGATCCATGCGGTGGTTCGAGCAGGCGAGGGCACATATCTGCTGTACATTCATAGAGGTGCGTAGCTTCAAAACGGAAAGCTTTGCGTGCGGTTTATGACGCGATATATTATCAGCGCTTCGAACTTCCGGCACCAACAATCCTATTCCTGCCAGACCCTCCCCTGCGCGTAGTACAAACATACGCACCAGTATGGCGCAGGCTATAGACTCTGCACTCCATGCTACACGATACCTGGGCAGTGAAGTGGTACATACACAGCTCCGTACAACACACAGCGTAGAACCGAGGTCAACTCGATATCTCGACGCAAATCTTCACGAAGCCGTCTTGTGGATGCCACCGAGCAGGAAACATCGAACATGTGCCATTCAACGAACTGATAACTGGAGTTTTGTTCGGACCCACTTGTACAAAATTATGGAGGACCATACAGTACGCGACATGATAGGAACTTATTGCTCGCGGCTTCTTTTCATTCCGATTTGAGCAAAAATGCTTAAATCCGAGTTCTTATTTTGCGAAGGGGTGAAAAACGCCAAATGCTTAAATATCAAGTTGTTGTCTTGGAAAGGCGTGCAGAACGCCAAATTATTAAAACAAATCTCTTTTTTTGGCGATGGCGTGCAATGCGACACTTGTTTTTTGGGCTGCTGTTAACACACACAAAGTGTACGCACGTTGCTCAAGGATCCCGCCTTCCGAAATCGACTGAGCAAGTGCCACCAGGTCCATGAAAGCGTCGTCGAAAAGGGTCATCAACGCGGTCCCCCACCACCACGAATTGTTCACTGATATGCAGTGCAAGTCAAGGTACTTAAAATATATAATCTACCCCAAGCGTCTGCAGTCCTGTCCAGCCCTGCGCTGCGTGTACCTCGGCCAGTAGCAGTAGCATGGAGGACTCCACACCGATTCCTTACTATCCGCATGGGAAAAAATGAAAACATTAGGGCTGAGTTTGGGCCGGCGCTGGTGGGCCAGCCCGGGGTTGGGCCGGACCGGCCCGGCCTATGATTTTTTAATATCACGGGCCGTAGCCCGGTTCGGCCCATTGGTTTTCCATTTGCTGAGCCCCTGCCCGGCTCAGCCTGGTCCGGCCCATCGAATTGTCACTTGTTTGGTCCCGGCCCGGCCCGGACCGGCCCATCAAGGTTGACAGGATGGGCCGCGACCCGGCCCGGTCGATCACAATTTCATTTTTTCACGGCCTGGCTCGGCCCGGCCCATCATTTTTTTCTAAGTCCCGGCCCGGCCCGACTCGACGCATCACACAGTTTAACAATTCTCGGCCAGTCCCGGCTCATCACATGGTGAAAAGACTCGGGCCGGTTAGGCCCGGCGCAAGACCAATTTTCTAACCGACCCTGCCCGGCCCGGCCCGGCTAGGCTCGGGCCAAGACCAAGTTTCAGATCGACCCGGCCCGGCCCGGCCCGGATAACCGTTCCATGACAAACACATGAAAAAATGGTGTTGCAATGTTTGGTATTTCCATGGTTGAAGAGGGGACGGGTTGTTTGTGTCGAAAAAAAGTCAAACCAAAGATCTTGAACCAGAAATGCAAAAGCTTCGAAAAAATAAACAGTTTTGAGGTAAATTTTGGATTGAAATCAGCTTGGTTGGGAGCCTGATGCGACCTTGGGGGATGTTTTGGCAGTTTCATGTTATTTTGAGCTGCAGTGCATTCTGGCAGTTTCTTATCTTCCGACCACCTTGTACTTCCTGATTTATATAACTCTTATTTCCTCCTCGAGATCAGTACAAATGCTTAGCTATAAATCCTTAAAGTTTGCCAAAGCTCAGTCTGAATTTCTTAAAGATCAGATTATTATCATCTGTTGCGTACTGTAATAATACTGTAATCAGAACGCACGATACACACCAACATCATATAAGTGCCCCTGGTTTTACGACAGTAGCCACGCTTGGTTCTGGTATAATACCGCTGCATGTTCCAAAGTAAGAATAATAGGGTTAGGCTCGTTGTTGACGAGCCGCTGAGACATCTGGATTAAAAAATATTGCTCAGCACCGAGCACTTCAGTTCACCCTACCAGGTTTAGCATATAACATATCCTCAAGGCTGATCAGAGTTGGTGCCGCTAAGCTGATAGAGTAAAGGGAAGCAATTGAAGCAAATAGTATCAAGGTAGACGGAAGAAGATGGACGAAGTACACGGAAGTTCGTGGAGGTAACTATAGGTAGTGGGTGGAAATAGATCGAAGTCGGTGGCAGTAGATGGGAGTAACTGGATGTAAGCGGAAGAAGATGGAAGTAGATGGGAAGTGTATAGAAGTCGGTGTAAGTTGATGGAAATTGATGGAGGAAGTAAATAACGTACACATGGACGTAGATATAAGTAGATGGAAATAGATGGAAGACGATGGGAGATGATGGGAGTAAATGAAAGTCGGTGGAAGTAGATGGAGCTAAATTAGAGTAAATGGACATCGGTGGGAGTTGGTGTTGGAAGTACACGGAAGTTGTGGGAAGAAGGAGTCATCCCACGGTAGGGGTGCAGCAATAAGTTTCTGAGCTCCTGACATGAGGAGCTCATTATCTCACCCGAAACAGAACTTCCAAGACTTTCGTTCGCGCAACCCGATCAACATTTCTATCCGCTAGTCCTAAAACAAATACACTCGTAAAAGCATCATACCAACCGGTACTTCCTCACTGTAGGAGCTCAACCGTCCAGGAACTTTTGATCCCAAAACGTGCAACGCCTACCGTGGGATGACTCGAAGACGGAATCCGATGGAAGCAAATATAGGAGGATGGTGATACATGGAAGTAGAGGGAAGTCGGTGGAAGTCGATAGAAGTAAAGGGAAGAATATGAAAGCGAATGCCGGCAAATGGAAGAAGACGGAAGCAAATGGAAATTGGTGGGATGTTGGAGGAAGTGAACGGGATAACATGGAAGAAAATAGTAGTAGATAGAAGTGGGTGGAAGCGGGTGGAAGAAAATGGAAGTTGGTCGAAGTGGATAAAAGAGGATGTATGCAGACGGAAGAAGATTGAAATTGGTGGAAGTAGATGGAAGTCAATGGTAGTTAATGGAGGTAAATGGAAGAAAAGGGCAGTAGATGGAAGTTGGTGGACGTTGGTCGAAGTTGGTGGGAGTTGGTGGGAGTAGTTGGTGGAAGTAAATATAAGTTGTTGGAAAAAGACGGAATCCGCAAATAAAAGAAGATGGTGATAGATGGGAGTTGGTGGAAGTTGGTTAAAGTGAATGGAAGTAAATGGAAGTAAGTGGAAGTTCGTGGAAATAGACGAATAAGTTTCAATTCCACAGAAGAAGTTGCTCGTAGCTTCCGTAGCGGGTTCCATGGAAGCTTTCGTGGAAGTATCTAGTAATTTCCATGGAAGGAAGCTTTCACCTATAATACTTCCATCAAAGTAAAGTTACTTCCGTGTAAGCTGCCGTGGAAGTATACGTAGTTGGAAGCCAGTGGAAGTAGATATACGCTTCTTCTATGGAGGAAGTAAATGGTAGCTGTCAAGAATGTGGTGGACCGCTGGTTGTGCTGGATGTAGATGGGTGGAACTATCTATTCAATGTAAAGAATACACACACTGACACAGAATGGGTTCCTTGAGGGTAGAGGGTACTTAGAACACTAATTTCATTAAGGAGCCGCGCCGGTTTTTTTTGGTGTGTTTTTGATGATTGCTCGAGTAAAAATGGCTGTAAAAATATTCGTCAGCGGAAAATCTATACTCTTTCTACAGTAGTCTATATATTATCGCGGTAGCAATAACGTCTTACGGAAAACGTGATACCTCCTCAACCAACACTTCGATTTTGCGATCTTGATATGTGAAGAAGGCTTATTATGTCCACGGCAATCTGTGTTGTACTGGTGCCAGATCACTTGGACGCATGGCTCAACCCGAAAAATGCCTAAGAGACTATCACTCTAAATACCACCTTGCCATATATTGGTCACCCTCAAAAACGTACGAGTTCTCGCGCCACCGTTGTTGTTTAACATTGAACTTCGGCGACAACGCCAACCATTGGCATACCGATCGATGCCACAGGCTCTAACGGAGCCCCGCGCTCCTTATAACACGAGCGCAGTAATGTAGTGGAGCTGCAGAATACCAAAATTCAGGAATATCTGTACCGGATGCAAACACACTACGGATTACACTTTGATGATACACTGAGTTTATGCTTGTACGAGTAGTTCAAAACGTATTGGGCTGAACTTCAGCTTTGATGGTCGTCCGAACAAGGTGTGGTTCGGGAGGGATCACGTTTTCCGTAAGGCGTGTTTCGTAGCCTCTATTATACTGGAAATAGTTCAGCTGCGGAGGAAAAGGAAACATACACAATAAGAAAGTGTTTAACACCTACTTCGAGTGAGCCTCAGTTTCTTATTTTTCCATCAACCTTGAGCAACCTTGAGGAGAGGTTTTATACATGTATAATTTTTTATTATGGTGCTCACCGGTGAACACGTATTATTAGTCCGTTTTTCTTAGCGTCCCTTGAAAAGTGAGAACTGGTTTCTTATTGGATAGTTTCTTATTGGCGGTCCTATAGTCCACTGTATTACAAGAGAGTAAATGAAAAAACGAGAAAAAAAAACATACCTGGTTCGTACCAGGTATGGAGTTACAGTATGGCCGACGCGGCTCCCACGTTTCGTAAGTTGCTGCAAATAAAAGTTGGGCTTTCTTATTGCCCTGTTTGTCAATACAGCAGGCGTCCTCTACTCTACTGTGATTAATCGTAGCCTTCATTCGTGTTGAAGTACCTGGATGTGCTAATTCGGCCTGATACTCCGTCGACGCTGCACGCACAAGCTGATGTAATCCCTCTCTTCGTCGCCATGTGACTTCCCCACCAGACGTCGCGCACGTAATCTTATACCTGCCATCAAATCAAACCAGAGGGTGGGTGGGTGCGGCAGCATGAAACGGAGGGAGAAATATGTTTTATGTTGGTCCCTTTGGGCCTTCAAAGCGGGATAAAACGATCCAAACAAAATAACATCTGAAAAAAGAAAAAAGCGCGGTCGGAGTATCACGACGCAGCTTGCAAAGATGAGTATCGACTATTAATTTGATCGAACTCACAGCTGACGAGTTTGAAATAACTTCTATAAACGAAGCTCACGTATTTGAAATATTTTTTATAAACAAATAACGAATATTACGGGGGACCATAGTAAAGAGGACCAAATATTGTTAGTAAAAATAAGTAAATACTTAGGTTTTCGTGTGTACCGTAGGTCCGATTTACTATGGTCCTCCGTAATAGTAACGAATAGTGAGGAATAGTAACGACTATAATCGGTTACACGAGGCGGCCCAGGCTGCCGATGGGGGGGGTAGGGTGTCCGACCTGCTTTACCAATGGCTGTGCGACGCGCGGAGAGCCTGGTAATAATAGTACTCGTATAATGTGATAGACGCTCTTCTTAGCGGCTTGATGCTATCGCCCTCACTCGTCGTTTTTTGGTCGCTGGACATCATGCGATGGGAACCAAAAGGGTAAATTTACACTCTCTTCTATAAAACTAGAATTATTATTATTATTTTTGCCCTCCGACAATATAACGTAGATGCCTTTCCGATATAAATCGAATATCCTCCCGTAAA
>JBBMKB010102716.1:0-10241 GCA_037833945.1 Alaria marginata | reverse complement strand
AGAAGATCGATAAGGTCGTCAGAAGGTCAATATATTGCAAGTTGTGGCGGCATTTTATGTTGTAAGTGTGTCTGTCGCGCAACTGCTGTCCGGTCGAATAACAGGCTTTTCAAAAACGATGCATAATGTAGAAGCCCAGTCGAAGGAATGTTCAATATTCAAAAATGGAACCTGGAATCCGTTTGTCGTGGTTCTGGTACCCGCTCCCAGTGCTCTTCGCAGCTTCGCCGGCTCATCGAGCTGCCATTTCGTTGCACTAGCTAAAACCCGACATTTATAGCATTTACCTGTCTCAACACAAAAACTCGAGGATTCACGCGTGTGTCACATGGTCGGGTGGCGATTCGAACGGAAACACACCCACCCACCGCTAAATCTAGTGATGGAGACTACACGACCTTCCATGGTGATATTATCGTATTAACCGTATGGTCTACTATCGTTTGTCTGTTGTTAGGAGTAATGAAGACGACCGACTCCAGTATCACCATCGCTGCCAGCACGCAGGAGGTGGAGAGTTCATCGACCGATAGCTCTATCCAAGGTAGGGAAATATGTAGGTCATGTAGTGTTTCAGACTGTGTGCAGTACTCTCTGCATCTGGAATCAGCCGAAAGATTGGGGGAGCCGGGAGGTTGGGGGGTACGGTCGGACACAAACCAGTTCGTTCTTCTGGTATGTCTTGAATGCAGTCATTCGTCGTACACTTTATGAGTGTGCCCGAATGCCTCAGGATTTTGTTTCCCTGTAGTGGTCCTTGCAAACAAGAGCGCGTGCAATCGGTAGAGTGGGAGTTGCTTCAACGTTCATGGCGCAGTTTCAATGGGTTACGATGCACCCCAAACGTTAGGGTTTGTGTAGCGGATTCATCCCTTTCATTGTCTACTTGTTTCGGCGGCAAAATTCCGTATCTGCACTTGTTGCGTTAGCGTGGATTTGCGCAACCGCGTTCTTCGTGGACGCTATCGATATGTGTTTTGTCAGATATATTGAGGGGACGCGTAAAGACGCTACGTCTTTCATACGACGGCAGTCTTGCGTCAATATCTTGCTTTTCAAGAATCTAAAGCTCCTCGATTGAACCTCACTCCGCGCTCTCGTCCGTTCTGACAAACATCAGGTGTCACCACGTTTGCCACCGGAACGATATCCTTCGTCGGAAATAGTGCCTTTGACTACGGAGGAGCACTATCCATCGCGAACCCTGTTAAGTTTAACATGAGCGACGTAAGGTTTACTTCAAATAAAGCCGAGTCCGGAGGAGCTGTTGGTGTGACGTCGACGACATGGTCAATGACGGGTGTTAAGCGCTGTGTGTTCGAGAGCAACACTGGCACACGTGGGGGTGCCATGTACTTTAACGGCGATGGGCAGAGGTTCCTGGAATATTCTTCGTTTCGTCTCAACGTTGCTGGTGAGAATTCGTCCGGACGAATTTGGGGTTTGACCGCGAGCCGGGACAGTGAGTTAGGTTTGCGTCCTTGCCTTCCAGTGCAAAAAGCACGCAGACATATTTCTCCTGGCGTTCTATGATTTCGTGTAGGTGATGTCTCGACCAACAACTAGTTTAGCCTGGATTTACTGGGATCAACCTTTACGACGTCCGTGGAGTTCTCAACGAGTGGTGCGCAACCCTATCAAGCGCCCACTCCTCGGACGCCATCGAGAATAGATGCAGTCAAGTGCGAAAATGACTCGACGAGTTCACGCAATTCTGGTTGACCCAAATGTAAGCCTGGCGGTCATACTCTGTTTGACGTGCCCACTCACATGGAACAGTATAGCAATCCCAAATAAGAAATGCGGACATATAATTTGTGCCGAATCCCTACATATTTACCAGACGAGACGGGAGGAGCTCTCTTCAACATCGGTTCATTGGAAATAAGGGATACGGTATTCACGGAGAACACAGCTACGGACGGCGGCTTGGCAATACACAATCTAGCTGAGTCCGGTGTGGTGCTATGGAACGTGACGTTCGACGACAACATACTGGACTGCTCTTCTGAAGCGTACAGCGACACCCAAGATGTGAGTGCAGTTACTGTAGTCCACAGGAGTCATGCCACGGTACGGGTGCACCCTTTTGTTCCTGAGCTCTTGTTATCAGGAGTTCAATATCTCACCCGAGATATAACTTTTAAGACGTTCGGTCGCGCAACCCAGCCAACATTTATGTGCGCTAAATAGCCCTAAAACAATATAATCGTAAAGTGTGTCATACCAACGGGTAGTTCCTCACTTAAGGAGCTCAGCCGGTCAGAACGGTTTAACCAAAAAGTGCAAGCCCTACCGTGGGGTGACTCACAGCCAACTTTGTGAAAGGTTTTCCACATTTTCATAAGCCCAAAGCTTATATAAGCCGAACGTCTACCAGTCGTATAGACCCTGAGAGCATGTGCTGTGATGTCAAGTTGTGTATGTACTCGTACAGGTGGCCGCTTGGTGACGGAGCGACGACCGCTTGAAAGTAAATAATGCCAAACACAAACTGATTCTCAAACCAATCACCTGTAATTATAATGTCTCCGATATTTCGTGTAACAGCGTCCGCGACGTATATACACGACTCACTCGTAGATACTCCCTTCCTATCGATTTTCATTGCAGCATGTGATTTTCTCCGTTTCAACGAACGAACCCAACCCATCTCCGCTGCATATCACTCGACCAACCCCACTGTGTACGGCATTCGCACTATCGTTTACAATCCTCGGTACTTTACACCCGTTAATGCGCGACAGACGTCTTCTGGTAGCTGCCGCTTCGAATTGGCATGTGCCGAATGCCTGGATGGGTGCAGCAGTAACCTGACCCTGAGCAGCGTGAAGATTGATACCGAGATGCTTCCCACCTGCGAGCCGATACCCGAAGGCGTCTCGCCTTCGACGACGACAGCCACCACTCTACAAACGTTTGACCTCAAGAAGGGCTACTACCGCATATCTACCGAGAGCGCAGACGTGTTCGAGTGCTACCAAAAGGACGCTTGCGTTGGGGGTATCAACCCTAGCGATTACTGCGCCAAAGGGTACTCAGGTCCATGTGAGTCAATGCATAGGAGTAGATGGGTGCGGCCACCCCGTCGATCGTGCTGCAAAGTACGGCAATGGGAAGGCGCTGCTAGTTAACCACCGTGACATCGTCGGCCTTAGCTTTTACATGCTGTGTCGCGCCTGGTGGCTTGGTAGCTTAGTGAGCCATAATCATAGTTCGAGTGTCCACGGCATCGTACCCCAAACAAAAGATACCCCGCCACTACATGGCATTGAATAACAACCTAGCCCGAGCAAAATAAACCTGACGTTGAAACCTCCCATTGCTTCCTGCTGTGCAGACTGCGCCGTGTGCACGGAAGACTACGCGCCAGGATCAAGTAGACGCTGCCACGAGTGTCATGGAGAAAACACGGGATTCGCCGTCGGGTTTTCAGCAGCGGTGCTGCTCGTTGCATTGTTTGCGGTCGTAGTGGTGGTTGCATACCTTCTGCAAGTCGTGGGACATGCCCCTCACGAGGCGCCGGACCAACCACGACGTTGGTGGCAGGGGAAACTGTCGCTGTTCCGCAGATACTTCGTGAAAGCAATCCCACTGTCGACCATCAGGATCGTCGTGGTGGTGATGCAGATTGTTATCCAGGTACGCACTACCAAAACTATGCGGGAATCCGCCCGCTTCGGAGCAAGTAGCAAACGTTTGGAATAGAGCCAGCGCATGTCGACTGAATCCGCGATTAACTATAGGGGTGGCGTGAACAGCAGGAAGTACACATGACATCTACAAGATATATACTTCGAAGTAGATGCTTCTCCATTGCCACTGCACGTTCGTATTTGTTGTTGTTCCGCGCCATCCGAAGCTCAACCCACGTGAATGAAGCTATTTAGCGTACACATCCAAAGGCGATACCGATAGACGAGCGTTTGACGAAAGTTTAGATAGGCTCACCCAGAACAACGACACAATACCCCAAGAGGCCAGTATCCTGACACAGAAGACCAAGCACAGATCAACGCGAACAAAACGAAAACGGTTCCAGAACACGAACACGCCAAATCAACAGACGGAAGAATGGTTTCACAGGCAAGAGTTTCCTGGACATCCAGATAGTACTCTTGGATGATAACTCCTGTATCGTTCCAAACTCAGCGATAGTATGGTGTGATTACTTTTGACTATGAGTGCTGTCCTCCGGAATGGCTTGGCACGTGCGACAGCATTCATTACCACTACGAAAACCGGGTATTGGAGCCTAAACATATTGTTGCTAACATGACCTCACCCACGCGTCGTCTTCGTCCCGCGTATGTTTAAATTTTCCAGTTCACGGAGATAGCCGGATCGGTGTACCCCGACGAGTATGAGACTTTCCTGGCATCGATGTCGCTCTTGAACTTCGACATCGGTTCAGTCCTGTCAAGTTCCTGCTTGTTCTCCACCAACTTCTACCACAAACTTGTGCTTGCTACGGTGTCGCCAGTGGTTATCATTCTCGCGTGTGCGGTCACGTTCTTTGTCGCCAAGGTGCGGAACCGGCACTCTAATGCGGCGGAGCCTATCTTGAGGCACAAGCACGTATCAGTCATTTTATTCATCGTGTTTTTCGTGTATTCTTCCGTCTCCTTTACAATATTCCAGACGTTTGTCTGCGATCCTCTGGATGATGGTAACGCCTACCTTCGCGCGGACTACAGCATTACCTGCTTTACCGACAGACACTCGGCCTACCTAGTGTACGCCAGTTTGATGGTTTGCGTGTACCCAGTCGGTATTCCTGCCTTTTTTGCGTTTTGGTTGGTGAACCACCGTCGGGAACTGGGAAAACCTGGACGAGAGTCGATCTCGACCCTCAAGTCATACCGTTCTATTTGGGCCGCATACAAGCCGTCGAGCTACTACTACGAAGTTGTCGAGTGCGGGCGCCGGGTGGTGCTAACAGGAGCGGCGGTGTTTATTCTCCCGGATACTGCGGAGCAGGTCGCTATCGTGCTGTTTCTGGCGGTAGTGTTCATGTTTATTTCGGAGTCGCTTTCTCCGTTCAATTCGAAAACCGATATGTGGCTATATCGTTGGGGGAACGGCATCATTGTGGCCAGTATGTACGTGGCCTTTCTTCTGAAAGTTGACCTTACGGTAGAGGGGAGTGAGACTTCCTCTGCGATCACGGCTCTACTCATCGCGGCCCATGTGTTCATGATTGTTACTGTAGCTGTGCAGGCGCTTTTATTGATGAGAGGGTTATGTGCACCGAGGGAAAATGATAAGGTAGGCCCTTCTCCGCAATTGCGCGAGCAGGGTGACTTTGGCGTCGAGTTGGTGCATCGATGAACGTGTAAGCTAGCGTGTCGACGAACGCAATTATCACTATCAAACCTCAGGATCAAGTACACTACGTATCATAGATGTTGCCATTGTAGCTGGTAGCATGGCACGGGTTGAGCTCGATCAGCTCGCTAGATGGCTCGGACGTCAATTCCGCGAGAAGAGTATTAGACATTGGTCCTGTATCTGGCGTCGCTGCATAGCGATACGGTCCAGGATGCATGGTTGTGGTTGGCGTATGTATGTGCTAAATAGAAGGAGAAATTCCTCCGGAAAGCGGGTGTTGGTTTAGATTTCCGGTAGACGACGGTTCTAAATCTGCTACAGCGGGTCTGAACCCCGGCCGACTGTGCAAATCCTACTACACAAGTGGTCTGTCATAGAGTGTGTCGCGCAATGTGCAATGGTATGGGTGCTGTACCCCTTCTTTAGCAGTCGTGTTACGCATTTCGAACTGCTTGGAGTCAGCATGGGGGTCCGCTTCGTTGCTGTCGTTTGTAGAGCCACGCAACCATCGGGACGGTGCTTTAGGGCCAAACCAACCAGGTTATTCCTTTGAGGCGGTTTTGTAGGGTTGGTATTCAATGGCGTTACCATTTCACTCGCGTGCCAAGAGGGGGATAACAACTTTGATATTCGATAGGGTGAAATACTCGTGGCTGACGAAGATCCTCAAAGTTTAAACGAGAAACTACCCAGTGTCGTTGAAACACTATTTACTTTGTGTTTTCTTACCTTTTCCGTCGTACACCTAGACCATAGGATTGGTCATCATCGGGCTACAACTTCATTATTCTCAAAACTGATTATTGAAGAGCCTCATAAAGTGAAGAGCCTCATAAAGTGAAGAGCCTCATAAAGTGAAGAGCCTCATCATGCTTCACTTGATTATTGGGGGAGGTAAAGTGAAGAGCCTCATCATGCTTCACTTCACTTGATTATTGGGGGAGGTAAAGTGAAGAGCCTCATAAAGTGAAGAGCCTCATCATGCTTCACTTGATTATTGGGGGAGGTAAAGTGAAGAGCCTCATCATGCTTCACTTCGATCTTTGTTACTACCTCTATCGCAGCGTGCTTCTTTATTCGCTATGTCTAGCTATGCTTTCAACAAGACATGGCAACCGCGGCATTGCTCTGACGGGAACAAAGCCATTACGACAATTTCGTGGGAGGTTTGTTTCGGGAACTAGCCACCACGGTATCAATGGTGCCAAAACCACCTCTCGCTGTCGTTTGTAGCTTCGAGCTTAAGCAGGTGCTTCGGTATCTTCTGCATTTACATATTTGTATTTCAGTGCTGTTACGGGAACATAGCGGTATGCCACAGAGTAGGAAGATCGTGTGTTCGTTTGTCGATTGGTTGGTTCAGCCGCTACAACTTGACTGGTCGACACGATATCGATGCAAGCTGTCTGCCCCGAGTACCCCCCGGGCATCAGCAGCCGTATAGATTTCGACCCATGCAGGCATCGCAGGGTATCATATAGCAAGGTTGTTTTGGGGGCGTGCCACTGTCACCGTTGAGCGGGGTTGTTTGGGATACGTATGCTGAGGGGTATCCTCTGTATTGATTCGGGGCTGGAATATTTTCCAGTTTTGGAACCAATACCACAGGTATCGCACGGATCTTGTGTACGGGACACGACAACGGCAGTAGTAAGGGTTGGGCGTGAACACCACTTGACGGTATTGATGCACGGGAACCAGCTACTTGTTAGTTAACCTCTGGTTTACGACGGAGATGTTCCATCGGAGATCAGGGAGTTCCATACTTGATGAGGGATTCTTCTAGTGGGGGAATTAATGTGCTCCTGTGGGAGAATAGGAGATGGAGATGGCGGGCAACTTGCTGGTGTATGATGGTGCTTTGCCAGGCTGTAACCCTTGCCGCACTCGATGGTCCGATAACGTACAACAGCTTTGTGTAATCATCTGGGAGTCTATATTGTTCGAGGTTCAATCCAAATAAGACCTGTCAACGCTGAGAGGGGGTTTACCAACACAATATCGATAAGGTACCTAGCTTTCTCTCACGCTCAGGCGTTGGATTCGAATAAGCCCCGGGGGTCAGGGATTTTTGTACCATGGACTCGGAGCACGGGGCTCGAATCAAAATGAAGAAAGTGAGGAGACAGCAGTGTTGCTAGAAGAAATCAAGGTCCTCAAGAGGACTGCAAGAGCCAACGCCGCCCGCGTAGAGAGGGGCGCGTTGATAGTCGAGGCGGGTGGTGGGTCTGCGAGTGGTGGGTCCGCGAGCCGGAAAGAAGCTGCTGCGAGGTCGTCAGCAGCTGTCATGCCAACATCAGAGAGCTGGGGGCCCAATCAGGCATTCCATTGTTAGCACGAAATACGTTTATCAACTCCAGCCCCCCCAAGTTATGATGGTGAGAAAAGAGACCGAGACAAGTTTTATAGGATGTGGAAGAACACGACGCTTGCGTAGCTCTCCACCCTAGGCAAATTGCACGCATTCAACGAATCTAACAACCCTGTCATGGTAGGAGACATCAACGTCTCAGAGGAGGAGTTGAGGAGTAAGCATTCTGAGCAGGAGATTTGTGATGCTAGGCAAGTACTCAGTCTGCTAATGGAGTCGATGACGGGGTACCCCATTGTCGAGTTTGGGATTCAAACGGCCATGTCACTGGGCGATGCGTGAAAGGAAATGTAGAACCGCTACAACATGCCTAAGACGATGGCAGCGAGACACAGACTAAAGAGAGAGTTCGACACCATCCATATGATAGAGGGAGAATACCCACCTGATTATCTTGCCAGAGTTGACAAGGCGGCGGATGAGTTGGCCGTGCTTGAGTGCGGTAACAGTGTTAAGGAGGCCAATCGGCATATAATACAAAACCTGTCCTCTCTGTACAACTTCCAAAAGAAGTCAATTATTTATCTTCCCGGCATCCCCCGTTCCGAGATCAATAAGATCATCGTGATGCCCACCCGGTAGATAAAGTGGAAAAATGCGTGAGGAAGCGGGCTATGGGGATGCAGGTGGACCACCACGCCCGGTCCGTTGGGGGTGCCCAACTCGCCGGCGCCGGGGCTGGTGGTGGTGGTAGTAATGGTGGTGGAGGAGGTGGGGGCTCAAAACGGTCGAAGCACAGGAGAGGTGGAAGGAACAAGGGCGAGCAGCAGCAGCAGCAGCTCTAGCAGCAGCCACAGCGGATCTAGCAGCAGCAGCAGTACCAGCAGCCGCAGTACAGCGAGTACCAGCAGAAGAAGAAGCTAAAGCCACAGCAGCAGCAGCAGCAGCAGCAGCAGAAGCAGCAGCAGCAGTAGCAGTATTGTTACAACCAAACTAGCGTGGTAAGCCTATGCAGAGTGGCATAACTGGTCTAACGTGGCGTTTGGGCGGCTCGACCGGTCGGTACCATAGGGACCACAAGGCCCCTCAGCCATTCGGGACTGGGGGGCAAGTGCCCTCGATGGCTGGGTACGTACTGAGTCACCACCGGGTGGCTTGTCTCAGGCAACGGTTTGCGCTTCGAAGGATTGGGGTCAGGCACCGGGGAGTACGCCAAGGAATCAAAGGGTAAAAGGGCTGTGTCACCGTTGCAACCAGCCAGGCCACTATAACGGAGAGTGTCCGTTCTCCCCCGTGCATACCAACATTGTGATACCCAACAGCACCCGCTAGCGACCCACCAGCATCTGCTTTGTACGGGGGTGCAGTTACTGCTGCTCCTTCGCTTTCCCCATGCTACAGGGATGGCTGTCGTGGGTACCCTCTAGCCCCGTACCTCCCTCGCCAGCGATCAATGATCCTCACGGCCCCAAACAGCCAACCACTTCAACTGTGATACGAGATACTGAACACATATTCCTACTGGTACATCATTAGCATCTTACAAGGTACATCATACCATATCAGATCGTATCATACCCATCGGCCTGCAAAATGAAATGGCAGCTACACCTTTTCGCCAAGATATCCATCCAAACAAACCGATTCGAAAAAAGACCGGACGGTAGGATTTCCTCTTCTAGGCTGCTGCAGCTGGATATTATCGCCGGGACCAGCTTCCGCCCTCTAGCCCCGTACCCCCCTGGGCCAACGATTCTCACCGCCCCCAACAGCCAACCACTCCATCTCTGATACAAGGTACTGAAAACACATTTGTACTACTGTACATCATACTAGTATATCATCCCTATTAATTAATCTCACTCGGTCGTCATCGACGTGATGTCGCATTGACTCCTCACGACAATGCCGGTTTTAGTATGCTCCGCGCAAAACCCGCTCTAACGTGCGCCCGCCAATCCCCCGAGACCGCGCGAATGTGCCACGACCACCCCACGCGTCAGCCCTCGGTGACCTAACCCCTAACCCCGCCGAGAGAACGGGCGCCATCGCCGAACTCGGCGAGCGGGGGTTGGGGGAAGGCGCCCTCCCGGGGACGGCTCGCTCCGTCCCCTGGAACGGGGCGGATCAGCGGGAAGGAGGGTTCACAGCCGATTGGAAGGCCTTTCCCGCCCAGGGTTGATATTCACACTAAATTCAAGATAAACTTTTTCAACACTAAATTCAAGATAATAACTACCCTATACTAATGTCAAGACATTTTATTCTACACCAAAATCAAGATATTATTTTCCAAAGAGTCCCCTAAAAGTGAAAATATGGATCTCCAGAACTTCGGTCAGAATCGAAATCGACCCATAACTGGGCGAGTTAGGCGTTTCTGCACTAATTTCAAGATGAAAAAGCCCAGACGGACAAAAATGAAAGTCGACCAAAAAAACAAATACATCAAAATGAGTACTGTGGATAAAGCAAGCAGGCATATAAGGGAGCTAGACTTTGTGCATAAGTTTCCTTTTGTGTCCGTGGTTTTCTTCTTTCGGGAATGATTTGAGTGACCAACGTTGAAGATCATGCTGCACATTGTCGGAGGGCAAGC
>JBBMKB010102705.1:0-10242 GCA_037833945.1 Alaria marginata | reverse complement strand
TATTACGGGGGAACGTAGTCAATAGGACCTACGGTAGACACAAAAACCTACCTGGTATATATTTATCTATTTTTACTACCAATATTTGGTCTTATTAACTACGTTCCCCCGTAATAGTGGGCTGCCCTTTTTCTAACATCTCAACATGTACTCAAGAGTCGGGCAGGCAGTATAACGCTACAGTACCGGACACCTAATAAGAAACAGGCTAATAAGAAACGCAGGCTGGGATTTACAGGAAATATAATAAACTCGGCAGCCTCTAAGCTGAAGTTAGTGTAGAACACCCCCCCTCTTGAATAAGAACTCAGCCTGGGTCAATATTTATGTTTCTTATTAGATGTCCTGCACTGTACGTCATCGATCCCGACCATAGCTAGCAGTGGGGAGAAGCATGCTATGATATTATACAAACAACACCCGTACTCTCTGCCTACCGTCCAACTTCTGCATGTCCTCCGGAAAACAAAATAGAAGAAGTCAAACAAGAGAGCCGAGAGGAGGGCATGCTACAACTCGCGGCGACAAGAAACCGTCAAACAACCATATTCACGACCGTTTGGATGTCCTCACACGTATTATACGACTCGAGAAAAAAACATCCTACACTAATTCCAAGTAGTTAATCCCCACAACCGTGGCTGCGGTTTTCGAAAAAACGGGCTTACATGAGCTCCCTGCACCGCCTTAACCCCTTTAGAACCCCGAACCCCGTCCCTATACTATTATGAAGTAATCTTGTCCCCAAAAAGGGTTTCCAGTTGTAAAGGGGTTAACAAGACACTCTCAAACAACTTACGCATTCTATGAAACGATAGAGGTGCACCATTGTCACTTGAAGAGTTCCATAACTCTCCCAAACCTTGATTTTGGGAAAAATAAAAGTGCTACAGTAGTACCCAATGAACAATCCCATGGCCTAGGTATCCAATGAACATTCAATGAACATCGTTGAAAAAAAAAATGAAATTCCGACGATTTTGGGTTAAGGAGCCCCGTTATTCAAAAATAACGTTTCAGCCAAAAAGTGCTATTAATAGTATCGTAGCACGCTTCTTTCTTGCCATGAAAAGGAAGGCATGCACCGTGGTGGCGGGGTAGGGGGGGGGGGGTGCCTGTTATGCGACTCCGGACCTGAGTAACAAGAAGGGAGGGAAAGAGAGAAAAAGTGCAAAGGTAATATGTACTAGATGGGACGGAGAAAAAACAAAACAAAAACTGATGTATCACGATCGTTTTCAGGTATGTATGATAATTATACTCAGGTAAAATCATATCACACACTAATTCCAAGTACTTTATCCCCAAAAAAACGCGGATGGGTGCGGTTTTCGAAAATAACGGGCTTACATGAGCACCCTGCACCGCTTGAAAAAGTGTCGGGGTAGCCTTGTTTTTGTCCGGGTGATACTTCAGCGCAAGCTTTCGGTATGCCTTCTTGATGCCCCCCTCGTCGCTCTCCGTCTCCACACCAAGCGTCAGGTACGGGTCCTCGGCCAGCCGACGCATGGCCGCCGCTAAGACCTACCAGGTACCAGGTATGATACAGTACCACAGGTATACGATAATGAGCGAATGGCAGCAGCAGTAGAATACAGTACAGGACACCTACTAAGAAAAAGGCTAATAAGAAACGCAGGCTGAGATTTACAGGAAAATAAGAGATTCGGGAGCCTATATGCTGAAGTTATTATAGTGTAGAACACCCTCCCTCCTAATTAAGAAACTCAGCCTGGGTCAGTATTTCCGTTTCTTATTAGTTGTCCTGTGCTATACCTGGTATAGGTTTGACCGAGAGAAGGGCGACGTGCTCGCCATTCTCAACGATGCGCTCTTTTCTGCCAGTCAGTTTGTGGGTGGGGTGTGACGTCTGTTCAACAGGACGATTCGCAGCTCGCAGTAACAGCCCCGTATCTGCTATCACATAGTACCAGTGTGTTACCAGCGAGGTACGTTACCAGGTAGCAGATCGGTTCCACCGAGAGACGGGCAACTGCTTTAAGTTAAGTAAGTTTTGCTTTTCTTGCCAAGTTTAGTTTTTGTTTTATGAACACAGTAGTATTTAGTGTGCAAACCTGTGAGCCGTTGGTGCCGCCGCTGTCCTCGTTTTGAAGGTAATCCGCCATTGCTGTCAGTATCATCGCCACCCCTTCGCGAACGCCATCCCCCCCCGCTTGGATGGACGCCTGCGCCGCGCTAAGCTTTGACGGAGAAATAAGCTGTTGTACCAGCCCCATCCTTACTCCCTATCATACGACGTATAAACAGCACGATAAATGACACGAACGAACTTGGAAATTGCCGTCCGCAGCGGTATGATACGACGTCTACCACCAGCATGAGCAACAACAAGAACGAAGTTGGATTGCTCCCTGTGACGCCGTATTATGCGATGCGACGCGCAAAGCCCGACGACAACGCAACACGAACGAGCTTGGGAGGCAGCATCTCCTGGTTGCCTCTGGCTTGCCTCGCCCACGACAGGTTTGCCTGCTCTGGGCGCTACTCTACACAATTATTTCAAATACGTCAGCTGTGAGTTCGATCAATTTCACGAGCAACACGAACGAACTCTCCTTGCAAAACGTCTCTGGCTTTTTTTGCGTCAGCCCGAAAAGGCTGCTTGCTCTGTGTGCTCTACGACTGATGTTCGTGTTGAGTGCTCGCAATGTTGTCAACGTTAGCCGTTAACACCGCCGTGCGACCGTACGGCGTTCGAAACCACGACGAGGAACAAAAAGCTTTTTTCGAAAGCGCCTTGCCTTGCCCCCGAAAGGCTGCTTGCTCTTGCTCTGTGTATGTAGCGCTGCCGCCTGGCCTCGCCCCGAAAGGCTGCTTGCTCTGTGCGCTCTACAGCAGCTGCTGATCGTATTGATTGCTTGCAGTGTTGTCAACACGGCCCATCGCCCACGAAACGCGGGGCTGCTGGCGAGTACAATAATGGTACTCGTAGTCTGCGGGACCTTTTCCTGTTCGACTGATGTGCGGTGTCGAAGCCTCGAGCAAGAAAAAATCCGACAGTCCTCCGAAAAACCGTTTCATCTTTGATAAAAAACGCCCAAGGTTTCCAGTATGCGGCGCAATAACAAGAACCCCCACAATGCCTCGTTGGGCTGAAATATAGTAAACGTTGTTAAATTAATATAAATACAAAATAATCCTTACATTTCCGCCCAAGTGGGTGTGTGAGAGGAGTGTTTAGGTGCTGTTCTCGACGCTGCTGCTGCTTGCTGTGCATTGGTTGCGTGTTCCTTGACCCAGCCAACGTTCGCTCCCCAGCCTGCTGTGGAGATATATCGCTGGACCACCCCTGGTCCGTGTTGCTTACGAGCTGGAGCGAGAGCTATCGTGAGACGAGAGGGAGAGGTCTGGTGAAACGCCGCATAGGGCTAGTTTAGGCAACAACTCTAACTTCGAAGCTACATCGCAGCGTCCTCCCGAGGCTGCGGCTGCTTCGTACTCGGGAAGTAGAGGTACTATGAGTGGACTGTGGTCGAAGAGGCCGTCAGGTGTGGCGGAGTTCTTCACGCCATGTCTAGTCCTAGCTGCGACCGTGGCGACGGCGCTGAGCCAGCTGGGACTGCCGGTGGGAGGACTCCCGTTTACCATCGCGCTGTACCTGCTGTTTGACTTCATCTCCTACAGGTGAGCAGTGGGGTCTCCTTATAGTGCTGATTAAATAGTGCGTGATTCTTATATAGTACCGGTGAAATCGCCTAGCACGACTGGAACCCCCTATAATAGTACAAGTACCGATACTATACCCAATAGTGCCGGTGTCTGGTATACTGCCGACATTGTTGGCTGGCACATACAGGCACTATAGTAGGAAGACCTTCAGGCAGGCGATACTCGTTCAACAGCAGCTGTAAGAAGTACCGCAGCAGTGGAGCGATACAGCAGCAGCAGCAGCAGCAGCAGCAGCAGCTGCAGTGGCTACCAGGTAGCCGCTAAGCAGCAGTTATACGTATCATATGGTACGGTACTGCTGGTGCTGCTTCCGTATGATATATCACACCTGGTACAAACAAAGTTGGAAGACGTCTCGTTGTCGGTAGCACCGCTTGTACAGGTATCGCCGTACCAGGTCGCGTCGGTATATGATACGAGGTACCTGGTATACAATACCTGGTACGCAACATGTGCTAAGAATTTGGGAGTTAAGAATTTCAGGCTGAGAGTTTTAATGTAATTTAAGTATGGTACACGAGGTATACAATACGCGACATGTGTTAATTAAGAATTTGAGAGTTAAGAATTTCAGGCTGAGAGTTTTTATGTAATTTAAGTATTGTACACGAGGTATACAATACGCGAAATGTGTCAAGAATTTGGGAGTTAAGAATTTCAGGCTGAGAGTTTTTATGTAATTTAAGAATTTACGGTTAAGCATTTGTGCCCAGCAAGGACGCCACTCTAAATCCTATATATCTGGTAATAGCCTCTAAGAGCCTGTGCTCAACGTTGACATGTGCTCAACGTTGACATCACAATAAGCCGCGAGCCTCAGCCAAAATAGGAGATTCTTAACTGCTGTCGCGTACGTACTATTGTAGACTACAGTTCTATTGTATAATACCTGGTATGCGGAGAGTCGGTCCAATACTCGTACTGCTGTAGTGTATTAGAAGACGAGGTCTGCTCTTTCTTATTTTTAGAGCCGAGCTACGTTATGACGACGATAATTTAGCCTACAGGCTCGGCTAGCTGCCTAGCTATATGTACCTGGTTCATATACGAAGTATTTTATACCTGGTATGTAACCCTCAGTTAGTTGGCTATGTAGACTACAGCAGTCTAATACCAGTATATTTTTCATAATTATATTAAATGTATAATACGACAACCTCGACTGTCGACGTACCTGGTATGATATCAGTGCAGCATATCCCCGAATATGAAGTGTACCTGGTCGTAGATTCTCGGAAGATTCTGAGAAATATCCCCGTTAATATCCCCAGGGTTATTTTGGAGGACAGGAAGTATACCATAGATATTAATACGTTGGTAAATTAATATTGATGTTGTAGATACAAGCCTGTGGGAGAAAATACCACAGGTCAACGCTTTGTACCGGTTTTAGTGTGGTTTGGGGTTTCACGGTTAGGGTGTATGGTTTGTGTTAGGTATACGATATACCCCGCCCCCCCAAAAAAACAAAAAAGGGTACTTTCTCGTTATGACGTCGATTCTCGTAAAATTCGGAGAACCATCCCCGTAAATGTTCCGAGGGTCAGTATGGAGCACAGGAATTAATGGTGGACACGGCTTGTGGGAGAGACTACCAGAGGTCAGACTTTTACTTGTTTTTTTAAGGGAGCATATCAGTCCCTCATAAATTATTTGTCTTTTTTACTCCCTCTTTTTGTGTTACGATTCGCGGAAATCGCCCAAAAAAAAAAATTGTTGCCCTAAAATTGTAGTATAATCGCTGAAATTAGCATATTCGGGTGTGCACAGCAGCAAAGCACGCCTAAAAAAGTACCGTATAAAACACGTTCGCGGTAACGAAACTTTGCTTCCGGAAGTTTCGAGTTCTCCAACTTTGGTAGGCTTTTCTGAAAGCCAAGGACATGAGCCATCTTTCATTTTTTAGCATAATCTGTGCGTGGTGTGTGTGCAGAGTTATATTACCCGCGAAAATCGGGCAACTTTGGCCGAAATGACCCTGCGCCAATCAAATGGGGCCCTGTGTAAGGAGGCACATCTCATTCGTGCAAACCGACGCATCGAGCGCTGGCCCTGTGTCAGGGGGCACATATGATATAATTCGTGCAAATCGACGTATCGAGCGCTGTACTCCGGGGAGATTGTTTGAAATGTGCTTTTGAGAGGTGTGCCCTAAAGGTCAGCAATGGGGAAGACGCCGTTCGGCCAGGAGGTCGTTCGTATCCTGGTCCTCCTCGCATCCGTGTACTATTGCGCCGCTCTTTTCAGTAAGGAAAAGAGGACCCGGACCCGTACGGCGAGCATCAAATACTCCATCCTCACCGCATTTCGTGCGACTCCCGCGAATGCGAATTACTCTGTGGCTCATCGGCTACAGGAAAAGGTACCACAAAGGTATCACAAAGGTATCACAAAGGTATCACAAAGGTATCACAAAGGTATCACAAAGGTATCACAAAGGTATCCACCGTTAGGCAACTGGGCGACCCGCACACAAACGAGGGCATCCCCTCGGCCCCCGGCGAGCTACCTGGCCCGAGGAGGTCCGGTGATCCTACAATCGCAAAGTAATTACGACCGGGCACAAATTTTCGACACACAGACCAGAAATAATCCCGAAAACTTCAGTGACGATCACGCTTGAGTCATGCGGTCATGTAGATCCATCCCTTGAGGGGCTGCAATGGTGCGGTAGCCGCAGAGATCTGGCCGTTCCTCTAATCGGGTTGCTGTAAGGATGCTGTCGGTTACGTGTCTTTCTGTGCCTAAACTTTTCCCCTTGTTCCAAGAGGAAGCTAGCTGCTCATTGTTTCTTCCGGCGAATACTTTGAAAAAATGACAGTAGTTCCAACTTCTTTTTTAAAAATAAATAACTTTTTTATTAAGTAGAATGTCTGAATTGCTCCCTTAATATTAATAGTGTGATTTGGGGTTTCATGCGTAGAGTTAGGGTCGGGGTTAGATGTACCGCCGCCCCCCTAAACACCAACGGGTAGTGTTCTCGTTATGATGTGGATTCTCGTAAATTCGGAGAAGCATCCCCGCAAACATACCCAGGGTCAGTGTGCAGGCCACACGAGCCCGTGATAGAATACCACATATTATACCGGTTTTAGTGTGGGTTTGTGTTTCAGGAATAGGGTTAGGGTTAGGGTTAGGGTTGGCAAAAAAAACTCGTTACGGTATGGGTACAGGCTTCCAGAGTACGGTATCATGTTGCTGGAATGTTTTGTTTTTAGCAGAAGGGTCGCATTTCGTCTGTCTTAAGCCACGTACGATTCCTTTCCAAACCTTAACCTTCCCTCTCAGATTGCGACGGAAGGTACTATAATACCACGGCAAAGTATAATATAATACAGCAGTATGATACGGGCACCACATCATGTATATGTATTAATACCCGCAGTAGGTATATTCGTTGGCTGGAGTGCTATTTTTTTCCGGATATGATGGTCGCATTTCGTCTGTCTTAAGCTGCGTACGATTCCTTGCCAAACATTCCCTCTCAGGTTGGGACGGAAGGTACCACCACTGCAAAAGCTTCGGGCTTCCTTTTCGCTGGCCGGTGGCTCTATTTTGCTTGTTCCAAGCGACGCTGATGACGGAGCTAAAGCGGCGGGTCAATCCCAGCCTACCAATGCGATGGAACGGCGCGTGCGGGCTGAAGTATCGCCCTCGGCTAAGGCTTCGCCCCCCCCCCCATCGTCGTCGTCGGCGCAATCGCAAGGCTTGAGGTGATTTTTTAATGTTCTCGTACCTGGTAGTATTCTGTAAAAGGTCAGGGGAGCAGTTTTTTTTTGTCTATAGATACATCGTCTAAAGAGGCCTAGACGGGGCGTTGACAGGACAAAATTGGACCGCAACCGACACATCTCGCGAAGATCCGCCCACCGATATATTTAGCGAAGACCCGTCCACCGATATCTTTGGCGAAGATCCGTCCACCGATATCTTCGGCGAATATCCGTCCACCGATATATTTGGCGAAGATCCGTCCACCGATATCTTTGGCGAAGATCCGTCCACCGGTATCTTTGGCGAAGATCCGTCCACCGATATATCTTTGGCGAAGATCGGTCACCCGACATATTTGGCGAAGATCCGTCACCCGTCACTAACAACCCTCGAAAATCCCTTTTTTTCTCGTCGACTACGTGCTGTTGATCCTGTTTTTATTTTTGTACTCGAAGGATGTCCATGCAAGGAAGAACGGACATATTCGCGAACGCGGAATCTCCTATCGAGTTCGAGAACGACTTCTTCAAGGGGAGGATGCTGTTTCTGCTCAAGTGCAACCCCCCCGACCCCAAGGTCCGTCCGTGCTGAGATTGTTGTACCGGCATGACAGCCAGAGAGACAAGTGCTGTGACAGGGTATTAACAGCACTTTTAGTACTGCACATTTTATCCCACGCTAATTGCAAGTAATTTCCCCCCAAAAACGGGTTTCCAGTGGGAAAGGCGTTTATTGCAATTTTTTGTCAAACCATGTCTGATTGACGGGGTCGTTGTTTCTATCTGAGGAAATACCTGATACCGTTGGAATGCCATTTGTGTTTCAATATATTTCATTATACAAATTATTTCAAATACGTCAGCTGTGAGTTCGATCAAATTTGTGGTCGATACATTATTTTAATATGTTGTTCGGTATATTGTACCTAGACCATGGGATTGTTAATTGGGTTGCATTTTCATTTTTCTTTGGTGGGACGTTGTGATCCTCTTAGGCTCGGTCGGATATACCAGTACCCTCCCGGGCCGTCGAAACAACCACGCGTCAATTGGTGCCGACACCCGCGCCCTTGGCCCTCCCACCCGCTGTGCAGCGGGACCCGCACGTTGAAGGCTAAAACCACAAATTCGGGAGAACGTCTCTAATAAGTCAAAATCCATGCCGAAAAAAGCGACGCCGTCGAAATCCCCGATCTCAAGACTGAGGTGTCTATTTTATTTTGTCAAAAACACCCCACACATGACGTCGGGGCGATACCTGTGCCGTTTTCAAGCTTCTCACGCTCTGCGGCGCAGTGGGGCCCGCACTTCGAAGGAAAAAAACGAACGTTTCATTCTACGATAGACCCCCCAAACCTTATTTAACCCCTTTAGAACCCCGAACCCCGTCCCTATACTATTATCAAGTAATTTGGTCCCCAAAAAGGGTTTCCAGTTGTAAAGGGGTTAACGAAATCGACGGTTTTGAAACCTGCTCCACACCCTATCTCCTTAAATACGGTGCCCCTTGCAACCCCGACGTCATCGTTCGATAGTCCTTTCCGAAACAAGAACATATATGAAGATTTATTTTTCATAGCATCCTTCCTCGTGCCGGGCAGCCATGAAACGTTCGTTGAAGAAATCACTGGTTTTGTCGGGGGTCTATTGTAGAACGAGTCGAACGTTTGAGAGAACACCTCCAAGTAAAATCCCCGCTCAAAAGTGACGCCTTTCGAAAGCCTCGGTCTCACGTCTGAGGTGTCTTTTTTTGTTTTTCACGAACACAAGCACATGTGACTTGGTGCTGACACCCTAACCCTAACCCTAACCCTAACCCTCTCGCCCGCTTTGCAGTGGGACCCGCACTTCGAAGGCAAGAACCGCATGTTCGAGATGCAGATACAGGGGAAGCTTAAGCTTTTGCCCAAGGGCGAGGTGAGAGTTGCCTAAATAGTTTCTTCGGAATTTTAATGTGAGAGCTCGTAAAGGTGTGACTGGCGTGGCTTAAGACTGCCGCCTCCTATTGTAAGATATTTGGTTGTAGTGGTGTCCCACCGCGGAACGTTCTTGAGAACGGTCGTCTTCTGGAGCGTGGAGAGAGCTCTGCGGAGTTCTTATATTGTTTTACTTGAAGCCGTATAAATGAATTAATTATTTCGCCCCTGCACTACGACTACATACCATTATATAATGGCTATGCTGGCTCTTGAATCTGAATACCAACGGCCTTCGCCGATACAGACATTCGTTCTTCGCCAAAAGCGACGTCACAGAGGGCAAATACTAAACCTAGCGTATGCCGTAGCCCCTGGTGCTCGCGGCACTCTACACCGCTCTCGCCCGAGGTGTGCCAGTCCACACTAAGTTCAAGTCATGGCCATACGCCGAAAACGGTTGTCGCTTCAGCTATTACGGAGGACCATAGTACATAGGACCAAATATTTTTCGTAAAAATAGGGAACTATATAGGTTTTTGTGTTTGCCGCAGGTCCTATTTACTATGGTCCCCCGTAATATCACATACCCATGAATGAGTGGGCGGTTGTTTTGTAGCCTTGAGCTGTTGGGCGCTGCTCCCGCGTTTGCAGGTTTACATGGGAGGGGAGCTGGACGAGAGACCGAAGCAGGGACTCGTGACGCAAACCGTCTCCAAAATCGTCATGGGGTTCGCGAAGCAGGTGTGAGGGGAGAAGTGGGATGGTGTTGGGACCATCCGGTGTCTCAGCATGTGCAAGAGCGCGTACACTCGAACCCCACTTGGTCATGGTCCCACGTTAGTGCGGTACTGTACCCTTTACTTTAGTGCGGGGTCCCAGTTTAGTGCGGTCAAAATAGCTTGTAACGACCTCGTCCGACA
>JBBMKB010102683.1:0-10243 GCA_037833945.1 Alaria marginata | reverse complement strand
ACGGTACGGTACGGTACGGTACGGTACGGTACGGTACGGTACGGTACGGTACGGTACGGTACGGTACGGTACGGTACCACGTGTTAGATTCATTATTAAGAAACGGGACGGTAGGTTTTAAAGTTCGGGGATTTTGTCGTTGTTGCGGGACTACGACAACCATTTTACGACCACCGTGTTACCGTCCAGTCACTGTCCCGCCCCACTGCTACCATGAATACCGTCCTGTCAAATTACTGTGAGAAGCGTTGGTATTAACGCTCGTTACATACCTAGCCTGTTACATTGCGTATGGGGCATAGTTTAATATGTTTCTCTAAGACGGTTGTTGGGTAAGGAGTAGGGCTTCCTCCAGTGAAGAGCCCCGGAAGCATATGCGGGATGGTTAACTATTTGCACCAACATGTGTGTTAAACCTAAGTGCGTTTCGCAGTCTGGGCAAAATTGACGACGGCTGTCGCTACTGATGCTCTGGAATGCTATGGTAGTCCATGCATAGCGCCGGTATCAGCCTGCCGGAAATGATATTTACCGGAAACTTAGTGGCAACAGGCACTATCGAAACAACCCCAATATGGCTTGTTCCCATCTGTGCCAGGCTACGACCGAGGTGCAACCAGCTTTTGCTGACGCTTTTCACTTCGAGAGCTCTGTACGTTACCCCCACAAACTGATTTGGAGTCAACTTAAATGCAACCCGATGAAACACACCTACGGCCTATGTATATTATAGCAGGTATATAGTACATTTATTTACCGTGAAAAACAGGAATGGCATCCTACAGTAACGAGTTGGGGATAATGGAGCCCCGCTATTTCGAAACAAAACGTTAAAACGTGCTTCCTCCATCGTGGCACGCGCCCCTGCTCCATGGCGGTTGGCCAGCACGAGTCGACCGACTCTGTAGAGGGCCAATACCTCATGTGCAGGTTCGGGTAAAACCCGTCCGCAGACGAACCAAAAAGGTTGGGCGGGGCCCTAGGTTGAGGGGGATCATGTTTTCAGATTCGCGTGGTACAGCGACGCATGGTATGCGATCGGGATGGCAGTGTTTCGCCCTACACCTTCCGGGTGACGGAGCTCCTCGCCCGAGGAACTACCCGATGCCCTCAGAATACCACTTGCTTGAATTGAAGATAGTATTCGGTAAACACCAAGGCTGTCGGAACGTTTGGTGGGTTGGGCGTAGTACGTGATATTGTCTAGGTGCAGTTTGGGTCATTGGATCGTCCGTCAGGTTTCTTACGAACGAAAGGATATGGCAGCTTGTAGAGATCTTCGTGTGTCAACAATCTCATAATACCCCTCCGAAACTAGTTCGGGCGGTCCCTTACCAAAAGCATATCGCTTCTCCGACATAGGGGTGGAGAGGCCGGTTCGAATCCCTACCATATAGTGTGTACCAATCTACATTTACAAAATCCCGATCGACATCGATAGGCGACATAAAGAATAACGCCTCAAGTGTACCCATTGCATTTCATTCAGACTGTATCAAAAAGAAACACCTTCGCCGGCCACACAGCCGATAGATTGGGATATCTCACACTGAAATAGAGGAAGAATGGACAGGGTGGACAGGACGACAGCCAAACAGGCGACATGACCAGAAACTTGACTCCACGTCTGTGCCATGGTGTCTCGTGCTGCCGTAAACTGTGCAGCATCATTGGGGTTACCGGCTTTTGCACTGCCGACACCATGCTCGGTGCGGCAGTCTGCATCGCTATGCGTAGTGCTCTTATGGAAACAGCACCACTGATTCATACCCCCCCCTCTCCTGGCGTCTCCTGATCATGCTTTTTCGTGGCGAGGCAAGTGCTGTTTTCGCTGATGTTGCTCACCCCCCGGATTGGGCCCACGCCGGTGCTCCTTCTCCTTCGGGGTGGCGCAGTCCTGCGTGACGTGTCTGACTCCTTTGCGATGGTTGCACTGCACGTCACTGCTACTGTACCCCACCACCTGCATGGCTACGCCGCGGCCTGCGACCGGCTTAGCGTTGACAGAGCGCGAAAGGTTGTTGACGTACATAGTGTGTGCCATGTGCCGAATGTCGTCCAGCCCAAAGTCCCGTCTCTCGTAGCTGGCGGTTCTAACCCTCTCGAACTCGGGCGAAAGGGCTTGGAGAATTTTGCCCTCGCACCTTTCGTCATGAACTGTTTGCACCATTTCCTCGATGAGGCCACAGGCATTTGTCCATGACGAAAGAGAAGTCGTCCGGATCCTGGCCGGGCTCCATCTTCGTGTTTACGAAATTCTCGTGGCACGCCCTTCTGGTCTCCTTGGTGTGGCTGTTGTACTTCTCAGTCAGAGCCTTTTACGCCAGCTGTCCATGCCCCGCTCCGCCTTCTGGCCGCTTCCTCTCGAACTTATTTACGGTGTTGTTGGCGGAGCCAGATGTGGTTAGAAGTAAAACGCTCCAGAGATCTTGGTTCACCTGCAGCTATTCGTGCTTAGCGATATCATTACGCGTCGCGGTGTCGGTGCTACCCAGAGTAGATGTTGGCTGGGTTATACCTTGAAACACTTCGAACACGGCCTGGCCGTCGAGGGACAGCGCAGCTTGCTCTTGTATCCTTGAAACGACTCCATGTTCCTGCCGGCAAAGACGGGGTAGTGCTTGATGACCGTCTGGGTGTTGTTGGACGCCACGCCCTCCATGGCGACCACTCGACGCTAAAGCGGATCTTGTTCCTGCAGCGAATAGTAAATACATATAGTAGGTAAAAGACGAACTCGAGTCTCAGTCGGTACTGTAAAAAACAGCGGAACAAAGAAACAAACAGACCTGAACAGACAAGCAAAAAAACAAACAAACAGGTAAACCAACAGACAAACTCGCCCGAGTCTGTGTTGGAATATCTAGTAGATACAATACAGTAAATAAAAGGCGAGCCCGAGTGTGGGTCGCGGTGCTGGTAAAATAAACACCCGCCCAAGTCTGTGTTGGGCCCCTGAATCGCGG
Organism: Alaria marginata; assembly: GCA_037833945.1. Classification (NCBI taxonomy): domain Eukaryota; class Phaeophyceae; order Laminariales; family Alariaceae; genus Alaria; species Alaria marginata. Next base: position 7,277 of record JBBMKB010102683.1, on the reverse strand, counting down.
AACGGAGCTGTGTCGTCGGATCGCTGAAAACAAATATAAATAAGCTGAAGAGCTTCGTGTAAAATTACTATAAAGCTGATAAGTTTTGTGTGAAAACCCCCAGCTGCTGCTCCAGCTCCGGGTCCAAGAAGATTCGCGATGCGTGCGCCGCGCTGAAAAACGAGGATGATAACCTGTTAAGAATATTCGACGATACCCCCGCAGAAGGCTGCAAAGATTGGCGCTGTCATTCGATAAACTGACCGAGCAGACACGCTGTGTGTCGAGGATGTGAAGAATGGATGACTCGTGAAAATGGCCGCTCGAAGGCGATAAAGGCTTCGGACGATAAACTGTGGTTACTTCAGATGCGGTTCGACAAGTGAACGTGGGGGGTGTGCTAAACACTCCAGTTCCTCAACCTTGATGGCCTCTTACAGCAACGTCTCTCGACGGCTTGTCACTGCAACTCGTCGACTACAAGAACTGCTGAAAGGTCTTCTAAATATCTACTCACAATGCGGTGTAATTTGTTGAGCCTCAACTCGCGAAGCATTGGCTCAATAGGCTATGCACACACTGCCTATTTCTTAACACTAAAGACTGCAGTTTATACATGTTGGATACACATAAGTGAAGATCCGTGTCTGTTAAGCAACGTACTGTACGTATCTTAGCCACCAAACAATAATGTAACCGTTTCAGTCATGAAATAAACAGGCTAGAAACGTTTAAGTGGTAAACCTTCAATCCATGGTTATGCGATCTACCGTCTGTTTGTGTTTTTACATATTTGTCCTTGTATATTTAACTCTTGATACTGAACAACAAGCTAGGTGTAAAGATCGCTTTGTATTTTGCCCAGTGACCGGGTATGGTAAGATTCGTTATGATACCTGGTACAGTCGAATGCCGTCCCAGTACACGCGCGGCTGTAGCACGGTAGCTCGTATGATATACTGAGTGAAGGACTTGGGGATCGCTGTCCGGTCGTGAGGAAGGTAAGGGGGTTCGGGGGCCGAAGGCGGGGGTTCTGGCGATGAGATCCAGCGTCCATGGTTATGAGATCTACCGTCTGTGTGTGTTCGTATATTTGTCCTTGGATGTAAACTCTTGGTACTGAACAACAATTTTCTGAAATAGCTTATTATATATGTACTTGAACATTTTAAAGCGCCCTTGTTACAGGAATCAATCGTGAATGACGCTTTCTTGCCCACGTACTCGTACGTAGGCATCGCGGAACTCTTTTTTTGAGTCAAATATCCGGTTTATTTTCAGCTGTAAAGCAGACAACAATATGCGTTGCATTGCTGTTCCTCAGTCTACTGCAAAAATGTTTCGTTTGGCCGTACGTCGGACAAAGGAATCGAACAGCCGGAAGGAAACACTAGATGGGAATCGCATGCAGGAGGCGACACGGAAAAAAAGCAGGTATTATCCGGAAAGGGTAGAACGCAAAGGTAAGTGAGGGGGCGGCGGGCGAAAGTCTCGGTCCCACCATGAGGAACAGCCCCAGCCTTCGCAGTGGATCGCCGAATGTCGACCGACGACATCAATTAAGTGTTGAAGCGTTTGTTCTTAAGAAAACACGCACAAACAGTATGTGAAGGCCCGAAATCATATAATGACACAAGAGGCACCTGCTCGTACAGCAGCAGCTCGTCACTGCAAAGCCGTAGCAGAGTGCAAGCACACGGCGCAGGAGTTCCATTTCGTGTAAAAAAACTATATTACACATTTTGTTTGAAATCTTTCGAATTGATAGATTATTGTTTTGTCTGTGACTTGGGAGGGAGAGCACCCCCGAGAGACGAGTCTACCGCAACCAACCGATGCAGTATCTACCTGGTCTCTACTCCTAAATCCCGTCTCTCCCTCCGTTAACTACTAGCCAGGTCCCAATCGAAGCCCATGCAGTCTACGACGACTGGAGCCCTCCCACGGTACGATATCGTGGAAACTCATCCCTAAAACACCTACTGCATAGAAACATAGACAACTGCGAGTAACATAAAATACGCAATGCGCTTTTATCCTTGTTCCCCCCATCTTCGAAACAAAAAGGGTAAGTGGGTGGGAGGAATAACACCGGACAAGAGCCGGTCTGTCGCTTGGTGGTCAGCTGGCCATCACCATTTACTGCTCTTATCGCACAGCCTACTCGGTGGTACCTTCCTATGCATGCCGGCGTGAGCTATCTTTTAGATGCGTGACGCACGAAGCAGTGATACAGCAGCTATCAGTGATGTCCGCCTACACAAACATGGAACAACAATCCAAACCATCGATCGTAGCGGATCATGGATCATGGACCAACAATCCTAATTCTGCCGTGTTTAAAATAGGGCATATTACGCCACATTCAGTTTCGGAAACGGCACAATCCTCTCAGTCTCGACCGCAGGTGGGCACAACTCAGAAACGCACATTTGAGTCTCATGGGCAGGCAGCAACCCTCCCAAAAAGCGCGAGTGTTCTTGACATAAATCAACCGATTATGTTTCCGCCCATTTACACCCAAAACGACCCGCATCCGTGCCGATCTTTCGTTCTTCAAGGGAGACGAGCTCTGTGGCAACAAACATACTACACGATAGAGGAACACTCCACAAATTTAGAGGGGTGATTAGGCCCGGCAAAGCCAAAGGCAATGAACACGAAGAACGCGTAACCCATGGAAACCAGCACACGAGGCTACTTGCTCAAAATACCTATTGATAGTTGGAAGTCGGCTCAAACGACTGTAAACGTTGGAATGATACAGCCCAAAGTATTAACATATTGTGTTCAGTATGGAGATGCGACACGGATCATTAGTTTCCGTTTTCTCGACGGAAATCATCGCGCCTTACCCACGCGGTCACGATGCACTTTGTTTCATCGGCTGACTCTCAAAATTGGGCGAGAGAACAAGCGCGTAGCCGATGAGTTGACAAATTTGTCAGATGGACTATACGTCCTCATACGAACCCGTACCAGCTACTGTATTACAATGCTCATACTGTACAACACGAATAAATCGGACGTCGCGCATTCAACACGATACCCAACGTCGAACGTCGCTCATACAACCCGATGCTAAAGGCTCGTATTGTACGTCGCTCGCACAGCACGATTCCAAGGTTTTACGCCGCGCATATAATACGAAGCCAAAGGCTGTACGTCACTCATATCATATCATACAACTCGATACCAAAGGTCGTACGTTGTCCACCCAACACGATACGAGGATATGCATCACTAATAGGTACAACATACCAATATGTATACGTCGCTCATACGTACAACACGGTACCAAAGGCCACTACGTCGCGCAGTCAGCGCGACACCAGAGGTCGTACATACGTCGCTCAAAATTCACGAAACCAGGCACTACGTCGCGCAGTCAACACGATAGCCAAGAAACGTCTGACGTCGCTCATATTATACGACCAAGATACCACAGGTTGTATCATATGTCGCTCACACGATACGAAACCAGAGGTTGAATATCGCTCAAACAACACGATACCAGAGGTCACACGTCGCTCATACAACAAGACACCAGAGGTCGCCCTCGTACGTCGCTCATGCATACAACCAACCAATATGATAAAAGAGGTACTATGTACCACTCGCATACATACTACTGCGTACGACACGATACCAGTATTTACGTCGCGCAATTAAAAAGACATCCGAGGTCATACATACGTCGCTCATACTACAGTATTGATAATAAGTATAACAACACGGCGCCAAGTACTACGTCGCTCACATGACACGAAACGAGGCACCACAAGATACATCGCAGAGGCGTGGTACGATAGAGGTAGTAGCACGTTTTGGCGTTTTCGGTTTCTGTAGGATGGGGCTCCTTAACCCAGAATCGTCAGGATGTCATTCTTATTTTGCAATGTGATTTTTTGCATACCTAAGCTATGGGATCGTTAATCGGGTTGCACTTTTTGTTCACTTCAAATCACTTACTAATAGTACAGAGCACTTCAAGTGAGGAGCCTTGCCGAACAAATGGTTGGTGCACCTCTATCGTAGCGTGTGGCCGCACGGTTATACAACACGCCACCAGACACGCTACCAGGTGTTGGGTAATGGGTTGCATGGGTAGAAGCTGCCTCACGAGGAGGTTAGGGTGACGCGGAGCTCAAGCCATTAAGCGAGCCTCCGCGGGAAAGAAGGAGGCCAGATGTATCGTATTTATTATTCACGTGGACCCTCGGGAAAGAGGACCCAAAATGAACTGAACCCGTGGGCACCTTTTGCACCATATATAACACAGAATCATTCATATATATGCTATCTTATCTACCATATTCGTAGATCCTACCATGTCATACCCATCACGGGTCACAGCGACAATGCGCCCCAAAACTAATATAACCGGAACGCGGAGATCCTCCGCGATCTTACACCAGGTGGAGTACTACGTCGTTCAAACAACACCATCCCAGAGGTCGTACGCCGCTTATACAACATGGTTCCATGCGCTACGTCGCTCATTTACCAGCACTGTAGGCGGTAGACTAAGATATGGGAAATGCAATGATAACCGTCCGAAAACAATCTCCACTTTCGGAACGACCTTGTTTTCCCCGTTTCTTCCAGTGTTTTTCACGGGTCATGACCCGATCTGCGGGTCGCGTCAGGATGTTCTTCGAACTCTCGCGTGTCCAGTCCTGGTCGGGTCAAGAGTTGTTCGACATCTCACGGACGGGGTCAGAAGCTTTTCAAACCTCATGGACCGGAGTGCCACCGTAACCCGAACCGACCAGTGAGGACTGACCCGACTCGTGGGAAGCCCTTTTTAGTTTTTGCTGACACGCCAAGCATTGAGGTCAAATAACGTGTGCTAGGACAGGAGTTGCATTTTGTCGTGGCTTTCTTCTGAGTGACGGGGCTGCTCATCCGGAGCGCTACCCAAGAAGCGTGCTGCGATAGAGGTGGTACGTTTAAGCTGATTTTGTTTCTAAACGACCGAGCTCCTTACTCCGAAATCGTCGGAATTTCATTTAGTGTTCCCCTTAATTTTCGTTGTTTACCTTTAAGCCATGTGATTGATTTATTGTTCATCGCGTACGAGCACTTTTATTTTCCCCATATCAGGTTTTGGGAGAGGTGTAGAGCTGACGGGTTCTACGATAGAGGTGGCACTTTCTGGCTTTTTTTGTTTCTGAATGACGGGTCTCCTTAACCCGAAATCGTCGGAAACTCCTTGTTTTTCAGTCCGATTTTTTTGTATACCTAGGACACATGGGTTTGTTCATCGGGTTGCGCTTTCAGTTTACTCAGAACTCAGTTGGTGGGTAAGGTTAAGGGCGCCCTAAGGTCAGGATCCCCAGAAAAAAACGGGCGCACCTCCATCGTAGCATGTGTCTATGTATAGAGCTGCTCAAGGGAAGAGCCTCATAAACAAAATGGTTGGTTCACCTCTATCGTAGCACATGTCATTTGTTTTAGCATTTATTTCCCTTCTTGTTGTAATCTAGAGCCTATGATATTGATAGGAGTTCTTGCTTTGACCTCTGACAGTGTCCCACTCAAACACAGTACTCCCATAGCCAGTGGAAATAACTAAAGAAACAAAGAAAAGTAAGCCGTAAGCTTACGATATAACGCTAGGCTAACTGTTGTTCTTGTTGGGGTATGGACTTTGCATTTCTGGAGGTATGCAGTCGGCGAGAAGACCTACACGCGCTGCATTGACATCACCGTCTTTGTTTGTGATCGTCATGACCGTTGTCGTCGTTTATATCCTCATCCTCATTGTCGTCATGATCATTGGGTATGTCCACATACCGGACGCTTTGGTTGCGGCAAAAGCCGACAATGACACATAAGGCGTTGCTGTAATAGTGTGCAAAGAAAGCCTCATATCTTAGTATTATACCCCGTGTCGCAATACTATAATTACCCACCGACGATGTGAAGCTCATATGTCCATCCCTCATAGCCAGTAAGAAGAGCAACATCCAAACGAGTTCAAACCTGGAAGTTATCTAATCTATAGTTAACTTAAGTTATTTACTTGTATTCCATTGTACCTGGTATATTTCTATCGAAACACTCGTTCAGAGTAAGCCAACCCAACACCAGCGTACGCAGCTTTGTCCGTCGTGTCTCTACATAGTCGATCGACCCACTGCCACCCGATCTATCCACCTATGTCCTGCCGCACACTAACCCAACCCCAACCCCGACCCCATGTCCAACTTATCCCCTAACCAACCCTAACCAACCCGTCCCGAAAACATCCCAACCAGACCCGACACAACCCAGCCCAAGTATCTCTGGAGGTCGATAGTCTACCGTTACATCAGCACACATGTATAGCAAATATTCGTAGTGACCTGGAACAAGACACCAGTCGACCTGGTACTTTCCACCAATGACGCGTTCTACGATAGAGGTAGCACTTTTTGGCGTTTTTACTTTCTGGATGACGGGGCTCTTAACCCAAAATCGTCGGAATGTCATTCTATTTTTGCCAAAACGCTTTTTAGGTTAGATGGGCCACGGGTTTGCGGATCGGATTGCACTTTCAGTTTGCTCAAAATCGGTTTTTCGGTGAGGCATAGAGCTCCTCAGGTGAGGAGTTTCAGAACAAAAGTGGTGAACCGCTATCGTAGAATGTGTCCAATCTCAAAATCCCTCGATGGCAACCCACTCCCTGTATCCCCCCATCCATTCAATGTACAGCGGCATTTTCGGGAATGTGACTTCCCTGCCCCATGAAGCGGCACGTGGTATACAAGTTAAACCTCCAAAGAGCGCAGACTTGTACGACATATTTACAGCGCGGGGAATCGCTTCCCCTCTCCGAGCACATGCCTCATTGTATGCGCTAACAACTACTGTGCAGACCCTAGCCTTGGCAGCTCAAAGACAAAGCACGCAGTCTCTTTAGTACACTGAGAGGCGCTACTCATTATCGGACCGTATAGTAGGGCAGACACAACCCCCCTGATAGGCCCACGCCCACAGCCGACACCCGCCGTCGAGGTTGCCGCGGATGTTGGACCAGTCTCTTAGTCCGGGTACATCGCCGTCCATCACCGGTTCGACGCGGACTGTACCCGATGGGGATGCTGGTGCTTGTGCGGCTGCTGCGGGTGTTGGTGCTGGTGCCGGTTCGGGTGAGATGATGCCGGTGATCATCTTCCCGTCGTCGGCAGCATTCCCGGAGGTCGAGGTGACACGCACCATGAATTTCGTCCCGGCTCCGAGTCATCCCACGGTAGGGGTTGCACTTTTGGGGGTAAAACGTTCCTGACCGGTTGAGCTCCTGAAGTGAGGAA
>JBBMKB010102672.1:0-10244 GCA_037833945.1 Alaria marginata | reverse complement strand
CATTCCCTCGAGAGAGAGGATAGCGCCGCCGATGCTCCGGCTTGACGTCCTTGATTCCATCTTGAGCCGTAAAGAGTGGGTGTCGCCTCGTGTGTACTCTCCCCATGCCGATGTCGCGTTGTCGGCGGCGTCGACTCGGGCGTCGGCACATTTGGTGAGCTTTTGGGACGCATGCTAAGGCAGCGGGTGCACGCATTGTTTCTTAGGCCCCTCTCCTAGCTTCAGGAGCCCCGTACCGCACCCCAAAGCTGTGTGTTGAGGAATTTTTGTACCCTTAACCCCACGAACAATCCCATGGCCTAGGTACGGAACAGGTAATATTGTGAAAAAGATCAATGATATTCCAACGGTATTGGGTAGCTCCCCAGTTGAGGAGCCCCGCCAGTCAGAACAATTGCGGCTGACAAGGGTTACTCCTATTGTAGAACGCGTCTTGGAGTAAGTACGGCCTGGGCTTTATTTACTTTTGCTGCATACTCTCTGTTGTCCGAAATATGGAGGCATCCTTGTGATTGTTGATGAACCTTGAGAGTTGATGACTACACTGTCCGCGTTTGGTTTGCCCCAACCCTATTTTGGTCGGAGGGGGGGATACCCCCCATAGGGGTAGAGAGACTACCCCCATCTTCATTCTGAGAAGCAAACCGAACAGCTCGATGACGGCGCATTTCGCGAAATAAGAGAGCCCAGAGACTTCCGAAATTAAAGGGCAGCCACGCGCGTGAGTGGCCTTGAGCCGCTGAAATGAAATGTATTACAAGTGCCCCCCTCCCTACCGTAGCGTTGACGTGACGGCCAAACGACGCACTGGTCACGGCTAGCTTAACCTGCTTTGCCTCAGTGGTGAAGAAACAGAATGTCGATTCGTCAACCGTCCACGTTGCGTATTTGAAACGGTGGGTTTGCACTGTATACGACTGAGAATAATCCGGTGCATGCACCACTGGAGTATGTTTTTTACGGCAATTAATGCTGGTGCGCAAGCGAAATTACGTGCTTTCCAACCAACCTGCTTTTGGCGTTTCTTCGATCGTGCTCGAGCGTCGAGGTACACTCCCGTAGTTCAGTGGCGGTGCAAGCTCGCCCGCACCATCACATGCGTTGCCAACTTGGGCATAGCCCCGCATATAGCTAAGAGAACCAAATAAAAAACAAGGTATTAAAAACGGCAGGCTGATAAATCCAGGATATAATAAATCCGGGAGCCGTCACACCGAAGTTAGTGTACAACGCACCCTCTCCCGAATGTAAAACCCAGCCAGGGTCAGGATTTCTGAATCTTATTTGGTGCCCTATCCTGTACTTCGACTCGCAAAAAGTCTGATGATATACTCAATATCGCCCATAAACGCCGACGCTACCCCCCCACGTTTTTCACCTCGCCCTGCCCACACCAGACATTCAGAAGCGCGAGAGGTGCGACGAGCCGCGGCTCCGCCCGCCATGGCAGCGGCCGATCAATGCGCACTGGCCGAACAACCCAGCGTGACTCTGGCCGAACAACTCAGCGCGACTCGGGTTCGACTGGGTGTCCGAGCGGACGCAGCGTAGCCGATAGCGTGCCGGCCGACGAAAAAGCGGCGGCGGCGGCGGGGCGATCATCCTTACCGGCATCGCCTTCGTCGCTTGTTAACGTTAGTTATCCTACGAGCTGCGACGGCGACGGTGATGGTGATGTTGAAGCCGTTGCTGATGCACCGCGGCCATCCCCCAGCGGTAACGAAGGTGGGCATAGAACCCACGAGATCGATGGCGGAGGGTCACCTCCCAGCGGTAATGAGGGTGGTCATATAAACCACGAGGACGATGGCGAAGGGTTACATCCCATCGTAAATGAGGATGGCTGCGTAACCCACGAGATCAACGAAGGAGGGGCCACGGGTTTCGTTGTTGATATCGGTGGTGACGGTGTGCCTAGGGAACGGGACGCAGGAGTCATCGTTGTTGATGTTGTCGGCGGTGGTGTGCCTAGGGATGCCCACACCAACCCGGGGTTACCTGGAGACAGCGGACGGAGCACCAGGAAAGAAATGCCGCGCTTGCAACTTGGAGAACTAACTGTCAACGAAAAAAACATCACCGTGAACGGAAACGTTACCGCGAAAGCGGAAGAAGTCGTTGTCGGAGGAGGCTCTCATCATTCGAGCAAAACTGGCCGCCAGTCTGATGCCTGCGGGCAGCTTCCGCTCCCCAGCCTCGGCCTGGGTATGTATTTGCCCGAGCCCGATGCCGGCCATTGCTTGTTTGAAGCGGATAATAATTTCGCGGGAGACGCCCTTGACGGTAACTTGCCGAATTTGGGTTCAGCTACAGCGAAGGTCGAGGCCACATCATCTCCCCAAATGACGAACCTCGGGATTGTTGCGCGAAAAACGCATATCGACAAATTGGAAACGACGATCAGCCCCGGCGATGGTATTGACAAAATCGGCGTCATTGAACCAGCAAAAACGGCCGCCGAGAAGGTTTGCTCTCTTAAAGAGCATGGTGGAAATTTCTCCGAACATTCTTGTGACCAACAGGCCGTTCCCGTCAGAAAGCGTGACGGAATTTTCTCCGCGAATTCTTGCGGCGGTCAGTCGTCGAATACCCCGCCAGCCATCGAAGAACCGCGTACGCATTGGACGAGCCGTTCCTCGGACCGCTCCTCAAGGGTGAGAGCGGACAAATCTCCGACGACGGATTTAGTGCTTCGATTAGCCTACGCTTCGGCTCCGCCAGAGATACATTCGTCGCAGTCTAGTATAACTCGGGCCGCGGATGTCCTTAAGTCTGAGGTGGCCGTTGCAAATCTTATGGTGTCTTTGTTGCCGGTGATGTCGACCGAGAAAGACACCGAGGAAGCTCTAGCGGTCGCACTAGATATGCTTTCATTGGTCGGGACCAATTCCTGGACCGATCTGGCGTTTCAGACCACTTCAAGGTCCGACATTAAGGTAGAGGAACCGGCTAAGGACGTCCATGGAGCTGTTGATGACAACCTATGCCAACGATCGTCAACTGTGTGGCCAGAGGAACTCGACACGGTCGACATGGTATTGTTGGCACGTGTAGCAGGAGCTTACTTAGACATGCGGTGGTCGGTAGTACGGTCCCAATTTCAAGGAACTTCCGAAAAGTACCGTCTCCAAGAGATCGGTTCTAGTGTTCACCGCAGTTGTGTGCACAAGACCTGCTGTCTGGTTTTAGAGTGCACGTGGGTGACTCGATTGCTATTCCACAGCATACTCTCAGCAGGTACGCTCGACGGGCAATTTCGATCCTCGCTACCTTCCGAGATGGTTACATCTTTGATAAGATATTGCGGGCGCGCCTTGGAGGTGCTGCCAGGCAATAACATTACTCTTACCGCCTCTCAGGCATGTGCAAACCTCGGCCATGGCGGGTTTCAAAATACACCAACACCCCTAGAAGGCGGGGGGATTAGTGCCGATGATGGAGCCGAGCTTCTTCTCCTGACTGCTCCGGCAATTTTCGACGTAGTCTCATCACTGACTGCTTTGCTCAACCAGCCAGCTGCCTGGGGGGAGGACCTCGGGTGGGCAACGGCAACACTCGCCTCGACCGATTTCTGTGACAGAAAAGGTGCAATATTGCCGGTGCTGGTCCGGCTTTTCGAGCGGCTGGTAGTCTCTATGCTAACGGGGGGACACCGTCAACCTGCGGGGCTAGAAGGAGGGCGTAAGCGCCCGTCTTCCTCCTGTGCCTCGCCAAGCGCGGATCAAAGTTTGACGCGGAGGTTGCCGGGGGCAACAGATGCACTCTCCGAGCTTCTGGTTGCTGCAGTCCAGTGCTTGGACGCTATCCTACGCAGAATCGTGACATTGGTCGAAACCTCGCGAGAGACGCCGCTGTCCAGCGCACGGCGGTGGCATTCAGAGGAGGCACCATCCGCTGCGGCGGCAGCGGTTAAGAGAAAGATGGGCGACAAGGGTGCCCCGGGCGACGGTGAACGCCAAACCCCGGACACCACAACGCGTACGGCCGTGCTATCTGCAAGCGATGAGGTGGGGACTCCGCCAAAAATGGGCATGCCTAGCAATGACGATGGCGCCTTGGGCAACGGCAACTACCGAATCCCGGACAACACGGCGGTGCCATCTGCAAGCGACGAGACGGAGACAGTGACAGAATTGAAAAATTCTAGCAACCTCGGTTTGGGGAGAACTCCGACGAAAATCGAAATGCCTGCGAGCAACCTCGCTTGGGAGGAAGCGGTGGCTCGCGCCTTAAGGCGAATATCGCCGGCGTTCCGTTCCGAAGGACCCGTTCTAGCTATTCTAAACGCGCAGTTTATGGCGCCCCAGCCAAACGGCATCCGTGAGGAAAGAGACGCATCGATAATCTCTTCCGATCAAGGTGGTAGTATATCGACAAGTTGTCTTGTGGCGACTCTCCACCTTAGCACTGCGTTTTTCTCGGTGCGGGGGAAATCTGGTGACTTTGTTCGGGACGAGAAAGGTGACACGCGCTTGGAAGACTACGTGGCCCCGATTTTTTCGGGTTTTCACCGCCGCCGGAGGTGCAACAGCGGAGTCTTCGAGCCCGAGATCGATGGTTGTAGTCGGGTCAGCAAACAGGAGTGCGAAAGGGGTTGGCGAGCGCGGCGTTCCGGACCCGGACCAAAACATGCGGGAGAAGAGGGTGCAACTCCGCGTAACAGGAAAGAGGACGCACTACGGCGTGACCAGGAAGAGGGGGGTTCACGTCCGCGGGACAAGGTAGAGGGTGCTTCACTTTCACGCCATATGGAAGAGGATTCCCTACTTTGTCGGCTCCACCTGGAAGCGCTCGTCGAGCTCTCGCTTACGGCGGACCCGGCCGTCCATCAGGAGCTGCGCGAAAAGCGGGTAGCGCAGGTTTTAGGGCAACAATTTTTCGGTGAGGGCGGTGCTACCGACCGAAGTGAAGGTTCGGTGGAGTTTTCGACGTCCATCGTCCGACCCACGGGGGACTCGAGCGACGCAAACAGGGTCGCACGGCCATTCTCCTCTTGTACTATGGATGCTGCACCCGAAAAGGACTCGGATTTTCAAGAAACGAGCTCTGGTTTCGAAGAACCTGTGCGTGGAAATTCCAGTGTGTCCAACGTTGTTGCCACTTCCGCGAAGGTATCCCAAGACGCGCCGGTGGAGGAGGTGCGTTCGGACGCGCGCTGCGATTGCGCAAAATATGTTTTGAGTGACGGCGTCCCTCAAGTGAGGGTCAAACCAATATCGTTGGAAACCCTTTTGTGTATTACGCTGTTATTCCTTGGGGGGGGGGGGGATTGTTTGAACCAATCATTATAAATAATTGTCCTCCTATTACGGAGGAGCATAGTAAATGGGACCTACTGTGTACACAAAAACCTATATATTTCCCTATTTTTACGAGAGATATTTGGTCCTATTTACTATGGTCCCCCGTAATAAGTTGCCGCCCTCGCACGTTGTTCTTACGGAATTATTTATCGCTAAACCCTATCCCCCCACCTCCACAGACCCGTTTTAGGAGATAGATGGTGGCCACAAAATTCGTTCAGGAAGAGGATAACATAAGCAAACGATATACTGGTATGTAATACACGGAAAAAACGTTATGAGCACCCAAATATCAGAACATCCCTATTACGAGTAGGAACGGTGCTCCGTCTCGAAAGGGGTGCATGGTCAATGACCAAATGACTAAGGCAAGCAAAAAATGAGTACACCCCCAAATTAAATCATTCGTTGCTGTCATCCATATGCAAGAAGTTACGCACAAGGTGCCGAATTCCTCCTCACCAACGGTTCTTAGTGGAATGCAGCTTACCCTTCACGCGACTCACCGAACACCTCACGGCCCTTCACGCGATGTCTGCCTGGTCAGTGAAAACCCGACGTGCTCCGCCCCGGCATGGTAGGGATGCAAGGGTCTATGTTGTTACAGACTACGGCAACGCAAGAGAGTAATCCCCCCCCCCCCCCCACTCGTTCCCCACCGCTGTCGGATAACTCAGGCTACGCCTGGAGCAGGGTCGGCACAAGGAAACGACAAAACACAAGACACCCCGTCAGACACGCCCAGAGGCCTTCCGCCGATTGTCAGTTCCCACGGCACGCCTTGCCGGGACAAAGTAGAGCTCAACAAGCGTAGTGATGAGGGCGAGGTAGAGCAATCGATCCAGCCCGAGGCGGGGACAGGGCGGGCGGCACCCGTTTCTGCAGGGGACAAGGTTAGCGGTCTCTTCGCGGTGAAGAGCGGACGGCCGAGATGGTTTGCGGGGCGCGTGAAGCGGGTCAACGAGGACGGCACCCTGCATGTCTGCTATGACGATGGGGACGAGGAAACGAACAAGAGCTGCGCGGAGGTGCGCCCGAACCGGAGAGGCGCTGGCAGAGGGGCAAGGTCGTTTGCTCCTGCTCGTCGCGTGGGAGAGAACCAGGTGTCTGGGACGGGGACGCCTGCTTTGCGCCCAGACAGCAACTCAGAAGGTACAGCGGATTTAAAGCTGACGCGCGCTATGATTCGATTGGGGTAGTGTCTAAATTTCATAAGGCTCCTCACTCATTTGAGGAGCTCTATATATCAGCCCCAGGTTTAGGAGGCTCCTTACTTGGGGAGCTCTAAAAAAACACCGTCACAACCGACGCAGAGAAAGATGTAAACCTGATCCCGGCACTGTACATAATCCCATAGGCACGTACATAAATATACAATGAATAGTATGGTAAAATATATATATCGGATTCCAACGATGTTGGGTAGCTCCTCTGTTGAGGAGTCTAGCCAGCTAGAAGCGTTTTGGCCATAAAGTGCTACCGATGCGTGCTACGATAGGCTAGGTGTTAGTATAGCACTTTTTGGCTAAAATATTTTTTCCGAATGACGGGGGCTCCTTAACCCAAAATCGTCGGAGTTTCATTATTTATTTGCGATATGTTTTGTTGTATACCTATTCATAGACCGTGGGATTGTTCATCGGGTAGCCTACAGCAGCAGCACTTTTGTTTTGTTCCAAATCAGTTTGTTGGTGGGGTACAGAGCTCCTCAAACGACGAGCCTTAGACAAGAAACGGTGCTCCTCTACTCTACATACCCTTGTCGTAGCACGCGTAGGGCGTGGGAGAGAACCGGGCACCTGGGGCGGCGACTCTTGATCCTAAATTGTGTCCAGGCAGCGACGCCGAAGATGCGGCGTACCGAATCTCAAGGGAAAGCTTTAACCACCAACCAAAATATTGTTTTAGCCGAGTTAGCTCCTGACGTCAGGGTTTTTTTTCCAGTGTTATATTGATTTTCCTGTTTTGGTCAGCGTAACACTAAGTTGAGCAGCATGACACGCGTTGTTTTCCCTCACTAGAACGCTTTGTCTACCTTCAATATTATCATTGTAGGCAGTGAGAGAACCTGTAGTCCGAGGGGGGAGCTTGTACTCCTTGTTAAAAATGCCATTACAAGCAATGGTCGGCCTGTAGGGGGGGGTTGTACTCAATGGTCGTAATCGTAAGAGCATAGACCCTCGCGTCCCTACAATGCCGGGACGGAGCACGTAGGGTTTTCACCGACCGAACAGACATTGCTTGAACCAAGCGCGAGGGGGTGTATACGGCGCATCAGTAAGAAGGCTAGTTTATCCTGCGATGTTTCACGGTTCCGGGGATGCCTTACAAGGCATGACGGCCGCGACCAGCACAATCACATGCTCATGTATCGCCTCCCTCGCATGTAGGATTTCGTTGTTGTCTTGAACTACAGCAGAATGAATGAACTAAATTTCACCACGCCCTCCCATGAGGCGTATTTCTCTATTATTTAAACCACCCCCTCCCCCGAACAAAACAATAATAAAATATGTGATTAATTAACTCCCTATACTTTCTCGTCCCCCTCGAAAGGTAGAAAGTATGTATTGTATGGGCAGAACAACAACATAGTTATGGCTACCCCACATTCTTATATTATCTACAAGCTCGGCTACAGAAAAAAAAACACAAACAAAACAAAACCTTAGCCGCACACCAACCATGCCACTGAATCGCGCGCCCTTGCTCGCCAGGAGATAAGCGGACCACGCAGACAGCCCGGAGCTTAACGCCGCGGTGCATCAAACCGGGTACACCGGTAGCAGAAGCTCTGACTCTGCAGGATAGTGGCCACCGCCAGGATTCCATGGACGCAACTGGGCGGGACCGTTTGGTGTCTAAACCCCTCATGGAGAGCGAACTTGCAAGTAGCGGCGGAAACACGAGTAGGCCGCCGATTACGAGTAGGGCGTCGACTACGATAGCAGAAAGCACGAGTATGGCACCGGCTAAGATCACAGACAGCGGCTCCGGGCAAAGCCAAGGGGAGGTGCTGCTGCCCGCTGTAGGAACGGGAGCCGTCACCGAAGCGGAAGTCGCGGGGGTGTCGGTTTCAACCGTAGATGGCATTGAGGCTGCTCAGGACAGCGAAGAAGAGGACATGTATTTCGTCATTCCCAGCGTGCTGGAAGGCGCGACGACCGCCCCTCTCAAGAGTGCTCGCCAGTTCTCCGTAGCCAAAACGTCCGTGATTCCCAGGATAGACTTGCAGTCGCAAAAGTTTCGCACCAGAGTACACTCTTCGCAGCTTGGACCGGGCTCGTCGTTGTCCACCCCCACCACAGGGGGAGTTGATACATATATGCGCGGGGGGGGCGGGGGTGGGGGCGGGGGCGGGCTACGTTCCGAGCGATCGATCGCGGCCATGTTCTCCGACAGGCCTCTGAGCGCGAGACAGAGCTCGTCCCCGCTAGCTGTACCGCCGAATACGGTTGCGGTGCTGCCGCGGACGCGGGGCTGCAGTGGGATGGGCGCTGCCTCGATCGTGGCGAAGGTCCCTCCGCGGCTGCGCACCGCCCCCTGCAAAATCCCTACTGTCGGGTCGGCGACCGAAGGAGTGTTCAGCGGCAATATCAGAATCCCTACTGCTTCGTCGGTGAATGGACAATTGTGCAGCGAAAACGCCGAAAACTTGGAAAACCCATCGCCACATCAAGAGATTCTGAATTTCTCCTCCGACCGTGGGTCTGAACCGAGCCGGCTCTCGGCGCGAAGCCGGGCAAGCGAGAGCACTTGTGGAGATGACTCCACTCCTCCTGCGGTTGCAGTTGCGGATTCAGGGCTGGTGCCAACAGAAGGGGCGGCGGCAGTGGGCGGCGATAAAAATTTGTCCGAGAACTCACCCGAACAGGCATACAGAGGGGTCCCGTGTGATCCCTCCCCTAAACCCGGCACCGGTGAGTGCGCGATGCGTCGCTGTGCCATTGCTTTTCTCTTGTCCGTGGCTTCCACTCTCGGTACCTCCGGCGTTTCCACCGAGCCGAGGTGCACGACATTCTTCAATCTGACGATAGCAGGTCAGTGGGAGCAAGATGACCTCCTACCGGGTGCCGTGGCGGCGGCAACGGGTCAGATGGGGAAAGAAGACCTCCTAGCAGACGTCATGGCTCTTTTGCAGGTTTACTTTGACGACCCAAAAAACGCCCACGCCGTCCCAAGCTTGAGGACCCGTTGGCGTGGAGGAGGGGTTTCGGTGGTGGAGGCGGCATCTGCCGTGTTAGCCAAGCTCGTTTGCGGTGCGCTGTTTGATGCAAAGAGCTACTCGCTAG
This sequence comes from Alaria marginata, assembly GCA_037833945.1. Taxonomy (NCBI): domain Eukaryota; class Phaeophyceae; order Laminariales; family Alariaceae; genus Alaria; species Alaria marginata. The sequence goes on along the minus strand of JBBMKB010102672.1, from coordinate 649 downwards.
ACGGACGCCATATCGCGGCGGGGAGATCGGGCGGGGTGATCGTATCGAGATGCCCTCTTCCTTTTGGTGAAGGAGCCGGTTGGCTGACACGGGCAACGCCTACCGAAAGTGTCCCCTTCGAAAACGGAAAAAGAGCAGAACACTCAGCCACGATAACACCTTTCGGAAGCGTGGCCGTCGAAAACGGGAAGAGAGCGATAACACCGGCTCAGAATAGTTCGCTAAATATCGCCGGTACTGCTTTCGAAAACACTAAAAGAGAAAAAAAAGAGCTTGCAAAGCCTTTGCATACCTCATCGCCGTTGTCGTCGAGGGGCTCCCACCGGCGCGACGCAGACGACGGAAAAACAGCAAAACCGCCTACAAATACTCTGCAAACCCCGTCGTGGCCATCGGGTGGCTCCTACCGGAACGATGAAGAAGATGAGATTGCCTTGAAAAAGGTCCAAAAGGACGACCTCGACCGCAACCTCGGCCCGGCCGTTTTCGCCGAAGTTCTGGCTCTTCGCGCCCTCTCCGGCGTGCCCGGGGTGTGCCGACTCTACGACTTCGGCGTTACACTTGACTCGTACGTCCTGGTCATGGAACGGTGCCTTTTCAGCCTCAAGGATTGGCGTGTCGCGCGTGGGCATTGGGGTGGGGATGGAGA
>JBBMKB010102661.1:0-10247 GCA_037833945.1 Alaria marginata | reverse complement strand
GTTTCGGATGAGATATTGAGCTCCTAATGTTAGGAGCTCAGGGACTTATTGCTGCACCCCTACCGTGGGATGACTCACCTTATGGAACACCCTATACATATTATATCTCGTATTCACCCACGACCGCGCGGGAATCCCGTACGTTAACCCACGATATCCGAAGGACCTTCTGTTTTGCAGGGACACGCCTTGCGGGAAGCGGTCGTACCTCCTGGGCTATAAACCTCCCAGCCCCCCCGTCAAGACATGTAAAGAAGGCGTATGCTCACTGCAATAATTTTCATTTAGCCTACATGCACGCCAACGTACTCCGTCATGGATTTGCAGCCCATACAGCTATTCGTGCACTTGGTGCTATTCTGCAACCTCTATTATCCCAAGTGACGCTACTTTGTGGCGACGGTGCCAATGAAAACTGCGAGGTGTCCTCGTAGGAATAAATCGGTCGGTGTGTGGCGATTGACGCTGTTGCCGGTAGTGAAAGGATCGGCAGCATTGAGAGTGCGAGAAGCCGCACGTTGTTCAGATCCACCAGTAGAGGGCGAAGTTTTAGTGAAGTTCGTTCTTCCACAGGGAGCCCCTACTATACAGTCGAACACCCTGCCGGAGCGGTGCCTCGAAAACACTGCCGGGAGTATAGCAACTTCAAGATGTCTCAAGGGCGGGGCTGGGAGTTTTTGCCAGATATCTCCAGGTATTATAAATGACGTTCCCGTATGGCACGTTTCCTACAGAAGTGACATCTGAACTAATCCAGGCTTCGCAGTATATCAGAAGGCCCGATAAAACAATATATCTTGCCTGAAACCCTATAGAACTCGTACTGGAAAACGAGTTGTTGGGAAAACGTTTGAAATGGGCACGGCCCGTTCATAAATCCGTCTCGGTTGAATGGTATGCATTGTCTTTTCTTTCCAAATTGTAGTCCAACGTTCTTCCTTCCAGCGGTGCTCGTAAGAGAGTTTACGCCCGGCTGCTTTCCGGCCAATTCACCAATTTCCTGTATGTGGGTTCCTGTTCCCCATACTGCATGTTTTGTTTTTCATGGGAAAAATGGTTCAGTTCATTATATATTTGTTGTGTTGGTTTTTGGGTAATGGAACCTTGTCTTTGGAGTGTCGATGGCGTCTAGTTGTGGGGGGAGGTTTGAACTCCGACATGTGTGGGCAGCTCCAAGCGTGGAATACTAGCGCTGTTGCGCCTCTGGGTGTGTGGTGCGTGCATGTAATCCTCCAAGCTCGGAGCTACCTGGGAAGGTGTGCAAGGGGTAGCAGGCCTCGATATAGACCATGCACCACATTTGTTTATGGACCATCTCGTCATCTGGTGGCAGCGACGAAAAGCCTTGTGATGACAGAGGTAGACAGATTAAGAGCGAGCGATTCGCAGGGAAGAGAGAACGACAGACCGACAGACAGACACACAAGCAGACAGACACACAGACAGACAGACACACAGACAGACAGACACACAGACAGACAGACACACAGACACACAGACAGACAGACACACAGACAGACAGACACACAAACAGACACACAGACACACAGACAGACAGACAGACACACAGACACACAGACACACAGACAGGTACACAGACAGACAGACATAAAGAGACGGAGAGTTGGAGCAAATCCCGCGCCGGCTGTTCACCACATTATCAGCGTTAAATATACATATTTGGGGATACATATCGATACGAGGTGCACTACACGGTACTATATCGGCAAGACACGCCGTGCGGCCTCCCTAAACGATGCGCCACGTGCGCCTCGCAAGCTGCTCCATGTAACCTCCTTTTCAGTATCCTCACTGCGGATTGGGTGGGAAGCCCCCCCCCGTAGCCCCCGCCACGTGGCGTTAACACGATTTGAAATACCCATCCCAGTCCAAGGTGCGGAACGTGATCTCATACAAGCCCGTGTTGTGGTCTAACACAAATTTAATCATGCCTCTTTGCAGCGTTGGAATGGGACAAGGTATAGGGTGCATTCCGTGGATCATACACGCTTCATCACGATGTGTCACCCCCAATGCGCCACACGGCCACCTCCAAGCTGCACCACGTCGCCTCCCGCAGTCTTACCAGGTGAACCCCTGCAAACTGTGTCATGTTAACGTATAAGCGCTGCGTCAGTTGGTTTTGTGCAAGCCTTGTCATCGTTACTACCAGGCTGTAAAGCTTCGAAATACGAGAGTGGTCAGAGGTTTTGGCGTGGTATGGTACAGGTTGCCCCACATGACCTCATGGAAGCTGCGCCACATATCGTCCAACGATGTGCACTTCAGCAAGCGACGACAATGATGCCGTACGAGCTGCGTCATAAAATACAGCATCGCAAGCTTCGTTGTGTAGTATATTAAAATTACATGCGACACTATGTTGTCTTGTTTGCAAGTTTGGCCCATGTGCCCGCCAACAACCTGCGCCGCATCGCCTTGTACTAGCTGAGCCCCACTTCTTCCTGCCGATTAGGCAACGCAGCCTCTTACGAGCTTCAAATCACGCCCTGTGGTATCAAGCAAGCTCACCAGCGTAGCACAATGTCGCGTCACATGGATGGTGTGGTGCTAGACGTGATGGGTGGCAGATCCCTCGTATGTTCGGTTGCACCGAAAAGCTACGAACGTTGTCAGCAAGTACCCCCGTCGGCCTTCAAATAATTTCCCGTCTACCCATTCGGCCTAACTCCTTTCCCGTGCCAAACCCATACATATATTTGCACACTGCGGCGTAACTGAGTACATTTTCCCGACCTGGCGTAGTTGGGACAGACGACATTCAAAATATTTCTCGGGAAACTCCTGCATCGCCGGCAGGGTCTCCTTCGACGCGGCCAAAAAGACGGCCACCAAACTAAAGACAACTGCTTTGGCAAGAAAGTGCAGTCGCGTGAGCGTGTGTAAAGTTGGACACACGTTTAAAGGCGGCGTCACACGCGGATCACTTGTTCGCGATCATCCAATGAACTTTCCCTGGGAGGTGTCGGTTTGTGGTGCACATGCCGTGGCTATATGTCCGATGTGCAGTAGATTCACGTGCGCGATTCGAACGTGGCTATAAAGCAGGATAACACTCTCAGACATCCTACACTAAACGCTCCCGTCACGGTTCTAAAGCTTCGTGGGAACACTCCATCGCTAAACGAAGCGGTCGAGGGGCGACCTAGCCGCAGGGCTGGGTATTGAAATGAAGCCCATCAACGTTTTTCGGCCAACAGCAAGGGTATCCCACGCTAACTCTCCAGCCTAGATCGCTACGGCTACTTAAAAAAAAGGCAGGCAACCCTGGGCCCGTGGCCGTTGAGGAACACAAGGAGAGCACCCATCTACTCCACCCGATTCCTGCAGGGTAGCACAACGCGCACAATCAAAGCCCACACGCCTACTCAATTACTCCCTGGTGGATCTTGGCTTAGTGTTTGCGCCTCGGCACTCATTTCCCGGCTGCGCAGACGTTTCTCTCGGTTAAGGTTCCAAGCCAAGCTCTCGCATGGCCTGGTCATAGACGTCCATCATTTTCGCGGCCTCCTGCACCTCATAGTCGGACGGCGGCGGGAGCCTGTCTCCTGGACCATCCCATGCGGCGTACCCGTCACCGGAGGGCCAAGTGCTCTCGTCAGGAAACTCAGTAGGTTGGGCGTCACCTTCACTCTCCCGCTGCTCCTCCGTCGCGGTCTCTCGCTGTTGCTGAACCGCTTCGAACAACTCTTGGCTTCGGCGGTGCCGCTCCCCCAGAGGCACTAGGGTGGACGTGTTGCCCCACCTTGGACTCCTTGGGCTGGTCGGGCTAGGTGAGACTTCCGACTCCGCCGTTGAATGTGCCTTAATCGAGGCTTTGACCAAACCGAGCACGAGCTTCAGCTCTAACTCTTTTTGGGACGATGACATCTGGCGGGCAGACGGTCCGCTTTGTCCAGTGGCGCCACGCCCGATTGCATCCGAGTGCGCATGGGCCTTGAGCTTTCTTACATTCTCGGCGGATGATATCTGAGAGGGAGATATCTTCTGTCCTTCGGTCGCATCCCCCCCAATCAACTCCAAACGCGCGTGGCCGTCAAGCTCTAGCTGCTGCTGCGTGGACGATACATGATCGACAGACGCCTCTTTCGCCTCGAGAACAACACCCGCGAGGCTGTTCGGTTGCGCATCATCCCTGCACTTTAGTTCCTTCCCGGAGGATTCAACCTCAGCCGCAACACCCCCGATTACGCCCGGACGCGCGTGGGCCCCAAGCTCTCGTTCTACCGTCGCAGAGGTCACATCATAAATGGATGGTCCTTTTTTCTCGGCTATCCCTTCTCCGACGACGTCCAAACACGCGTGTGTCTCGTACTCTCGGTGCACCCCGGAGCGTGATATCTCGTAGGCAAACGGCCCCTTGGCCTCCTCGACTCCTCCCTTCGGGCCACTCAATTGCGAGCGAGTCGCGTCAAGCCCAGAAACCTGAATGTTTTTAACCGCAGGGGGTTTAACGGTGAGGCCAGCCGGGGATCCCTTGGCGGGCTCAACCCAGCTAGTGCGCGGTCCCAAGCTAAATTGTGCCGAGTCGCCTGTCCTTGGCTCTAGAACTTCGTCGGATGACAGTGCCACGTCGCGTGTCCCAGCGTTAAGGACGTCGGTGTCCTGCGTTACCGCGTCAGCCCAACCTGCCGAAGCCACGTCGATTTCACGGTTGGGCGTATTATGCAGCGAGGCAGAGTTGGTGCACGCCTCTCCAAGAATATCCCAGCGAGCCGAGTAGGTGGTGGAAGGGGTGGACGGTGTGTCCAGCAATGCTCCGTGGGTTGCTGCTTGGACGTCCAAGCCTGGTGAGGCAGAGGCAGACGCTGCGGCAGAGGCTCGTTCTTGAGAGCCTGGCCCTTGAGAGACTGATGACGCGGGACTTGGCGAGTCAGATGCAAGCGTCCTCGAGTGTGTAGACACTGCTTCAGAGCTCCCAAAAGATGGAATGGCCGGAGCGAACACGTTTGGCTGCCCAGCGTCTTTCATCTTGCCAAGCCCACGCTCTGCCTCCGAGAAGCGCATGCCTAGGCAGATAGATGCCGTGTTGCTGCTGGCGGGGTCTTCGGAGGCACCGACCTCCTTCTTGTCGCCCTCCTCCAACGCTATGGTCTCCGATGATGTAAGTACCGAAGGAGCAGAGCTAGAACAAGGTAGATGTGAGGCAAAAGCGGGCGACGCTAACCTCTTTCCGCGTTCGCCTCTGGTGTCCGAAGGCTTCTCCCGCCTCGTCGGGTTCGCGCCGCCAGATGACATGGTTGGGCTACACCTGCGGCGTTCTTCTCCGTTTCCCTCTACCTGCACCATGTTCGAGTTTGGTATCGCCACGTCCTTGCTCGCGGACAGCGAGCTTGGTGAAGATGAACAAGACATGTTGGACCTTGCCCTGGCCGCTGTTGAACGTATGGAGAACATGTAGGAGGGACATTGGTTGCAAAGGTGTCAGCGGCGTCGAAAATGGTGGCCAAAATGGTAAGATGTATTCTTTTAACCAAGTCCGCACTTGGAAGACTGTTAATTTAAATACCGTTCATGAATTTTCTGTGGTTGGTTAGGTCATGCCATCTCAATTACCCGCAACGGTATGGGCGGCGAAATGGAGCGGTTCTTCAAACTGGAACCATTGCGTGTGGGCACCACACCGAAAACGACGGAAATCGTGACGAACATATGGGTGCTAATGCGACCGCTGCCCTGACGATCCGTACCGTTATGACCACCATGACGGCGCCGGGGACACATCAGTTAACAACGGCATTTTTGTTGTTCACGCATGTCGTTTTTACTGGTATACGAACTGTAATATAGCGGACGGTAGACCAAGTGTCCCACAGCCTCCTGTTCTCTGCGGAGGAGAGACGTCTCGATATCTACGGAACATCGACGTTGTTGTAGTTGTGGTTATGGTAGTGGTTGTAGTTGTGGTTGTTGTTGTGGTTGTGGTTGTTGGTTGTGGTTGTAGTTGTGGCTGTGGTTGTAGTTGTTGGTTGTGGTTGTGGTGGCGGTTACGGTTGTGGTTTGGCGTGATTGTGATCACGATTACGGTGGAGGTTTTTGTTATGGGAGGTTGTTGTGGTTGACCCCGTGCGGATTATGCTGCCACAACCCTGTCCTGCCCATGCTTGCAACATAGGTACACCCTGCTGCCACAACCCTGTCCTGCTTGCAACATACCAGGTAGGTACACCCTTCCGGGATAAAAAACATACATACTTCTACTACACTCCATGTCGAAAGTGCGCGATCCGTCAAAGTTCGCCGGTCTATCGCTCGATGCGCATCACGGGGAAGCTGTGTTGGTTGGGGCAGTAAACACGGCGGCCCGAGGACTCCGTTAGAGAGCGAAGTCTGATATGACCAGGTGCAGCTCATACATATGTTATTTATAAAAGCAATAGACCCATACTGCATGCAACGAATGGACCAAACACACAAAGACTCAGTAAGTGAGGATGCATGTTGTGTTTTGATGCGGACGTGGCGATAAAAGGCAGGCGGGAATTAAAAAAACGACACTCACACAAACATTCGCTTTGGTGAAATACCCGTCTCACCTGCCGTGCTACCTTCACGCTTTGCAGTTCGAATATTCGGAGGTGAAACAAGCCCTGGGGACAGCGCCGCCAACTGCAAATACCCCGATGCCATGGGTGCTTCTTGCGACGTCTGCTCAATGGTGAAAAGTCAGTCAAAGTAAGAGGCGGGGGTAATTGCCTGCCATTTTTTCATCAACGAGCACGTCGATTATGCCGGCAGCTCAGCACCAGGTGTGGTGAGTGAAGGTGGTAGTTTGCAGTCACCAATAGTAAGGTACACGTTTCATGCGGCCAACAAGTCTTCGGGTGCAGGAGCAGGCATCTCGGGAGCCAGCAAGATGAGGAAAGTCACAATCGTGGAGTAAAATAGAGGGTGACTAGAGTTTCCGAGGTTCCAAACATGAGAAGCTCGATATACCTCTCCAACAAATTGACCTCGAACAATCATCACGCGCGACCCGATGAGCAGTGGACATCACATGGGCCAGGTACCACATAACGGCAACGAAAACATGTTTCGATCTGGTCCAGAAAAGAGACTTGCATCAAGTATATCGGGCCGCCCTTGCATTGAAGAGCTCCGTTGTGGTCATAATGGCTTGGGCACAAACGACCCCCATCCCAATGTGTGTGACAATTTTGCAAACCTTCATAAAACGCATGGCCCGCTTCACCGGGCGTAAGAAAAGCACATGAGTGCCCGAAAGGATCCTTACCATATCGAACACTGGTATACCTGGTAATCGTTGCTCTTACCTCGACGTTTGGGGCGTTGTTTGCACTCGAGCGTACCACGCCGGCGTCTACGGCTCCCCCACCAGCGGCGACGCCTGCGCTAGCATCGCCCGCACCGACTCCTGCAAGGTTCCCGGCGTTCCTTGCTCTTCTAGCTCGTGACAATCTCCGTGAGCGTACCTTGTTGGCAACAGCGCACAAGATATGAACCGAAGTCCAAGCGACGGTGTTGCACCCAACCAAAGTCCATACCGGTGACAGGAATAGCCTCGAAGACGGCTGGAGCTTGCCGGTCACCGACACGCTGCTGGGGATGAAACCGCCGTTAGAAGCATGCCCGCCGAGAGCAAGCAGATTTCGTCTCCTACTACGATCGTATGACCCAAGAAGGGTTGTGGAGCTGCTATGGCTCTCTTCGAAATACGCCGAACAACGTTCCGTTGATGCTAACGTGCAAAGACGTTCTCTTGTTCGTGAGAACGTGCCGTCCATGGACGATGCCGCGCAGTCATGAAGCCATTGCTCGCAGCCATCATCGAAATCGTCAGAACGTGACCTATGTCATGGGAAGGGATGGAGGGTGGCGGTTCGGGTGGCGTTGAAGGGGCGCGGCGTCTGAGTCGTACTTCTCGGGAAACGCGTGACGCAAGAGCTGCAGGCTCGCCTCAGCAGCGGGATATCGACTGCTGCCGCTGTGGTGAGGTCGCCGGCAGTTCGGGAACGGAAGCCATTTCGACATCGGCAGTACTACAGTATTTTTACGAGAATAAGACACCTCACGCCTCACACCGTTTCGTATGTCAACTATAACTGATGGTGTTGTATTGCGTCAGTGATGACGTCTAGAATGATATTACGCACTGTCAGACACTGCACTGCACATCGTCAGAAAACAAATGAAATACTGTGAACACAAGTTATCACTACGTACATCAAGCGGTTCTTCATGTCAATCGCGATAAGCTATTGCGAAATAAACATCAATGTGTTTGGGGCTCTCACAATACTGCCGCCGACCTATATAGTTCACGAGGACATACACACCCTGTAATACGCGCGATCGGAGTATCACACACAGCTTGCAAAGATGAGTTTCGACCAATCTCACAGCGGTAGTGTATATTTTCTTTTTTTGTAATACTAGTTCGGAGCCACCCAAACCAACCTCGAAAACTCAACAACGTTTTCGATCTCAAAGCTGACGTGCATTTTAAATATGTACAGTAACTACGCCACCGTCGTATTATATAGATACGTATACGGAATGTACCGTTTTCGTAGGCAGCTTTTCGGCGACCAGTAACTATGCAGTGCCTTCGGCTTGTAACTTCTTTCACTTCCGTACTTCTACGTGCATCAACGTCTGGATTGTTACCCTAACGAATCCTGTATGTTCTATCTGTGATGTACCGCTCACGTTGCAGATGTCGGTGTCAATCGTAACCCTGCTGCTGCCGTACAGTAGTAACCCAAAGCCGATGTCATGACGAAGCCTATCACGTTCGCCATAAAGGCACGTGTACCCCCGGCAGTCGCCATTGCTGACCGACCGGCCGATCTTGGATCCTGCGACATCGACAGAATGCAAAAGAGAGAGAGAGAAAAAGAGATCGAAGGGAGGAGGTAAAGTTTCGGGACTATCGCGAACAGAAGTATGTATTTTAGGAGCCATGCATGCAAACCAGCCAAACCAAGTACGATTACAGCCAGATATTACCAGGCGTGTAGAATCTACCGGGTACATACAGTAGAATGAGCGCGCATGAGTCAACTTCAACGGCCGGCAGCCGATGTGGCGCTGTGCAATATAGCGGCTTTCGGGAATGCGTGTGAGCTGCTACAATGGACAATACTAACGTGTCCCCCTCTATATCTGGGGTGGCTAAACTTCAGAGGGGAAGTAAGGAACAAAAAACAAACGTGTCGATTACAGCATCGATCGGCGACACGAAGCAACCCGACCGAGCTGCTGCGGGAAGGAGATGTGTCTGATGTGCAATGCTGTAGGCTCTAAAGATACGCGGGCAGCATGTGACTACGTCGTATCCTCGTATGGTTGCACGTTCCTCTTACAGTAGACGCTTGACTACTGTAGCTCGATCTCGGTGATTTCTTGGTCGGTATGCATGGGTCCAAAAACGTTAGCCGCTACAGTACATACTCAGCCAAAAAACAAAACAAAAACAACAACAACAGTAGTGATGAGGGTCGAAGTCTGTCATCGCCTAATAAAGTATCTGCCAAATGCGGACAGGGATAACAAGCTCGCCCCCCGACTAAGCCGCCTTACCTGCGAAGTCACAGTTGCTGATGTTGGCCTGGCATCGCCTATGGCGAGGTTGCTGTCCAAGCGAGAAGGATATACACAGGTGGCCGTTTGCCTTGGTTGCGGCACGTCGTCGCTAAAACCCAACCTCAGTACGTTGGGCCGACGTTCCCAAGGTACCGCAACGCACGAGGCACGTTGTAATTTATGGACAACCTCAAATGTTGGTAGGTCTATTAGGTTACCCAAACTGCCACCGCAACCAACGCAAATGGCCGCCCGTGTACGAGTTGACAGCTCTCCGCTCTGGGACAGACGCGCTTCGGGAAACGTTAGTATTTCCAGATTTTCAGAAAAAAAGAAAAAAGCGTTTCGATCTTTTAACGACGGTTTCACCCACAAGATCCAAAACGCCTCTTTGTGTAAGATATGACTTGTATCCATCCTAATCTCCTTTTCATAGCGCTGACTACAACCCGCCTTCCTACATACCAGTACGTATTTCGCATGATACCAATAAAAAAAAACGTTTGTACCAGGTATGCGGTAGTAAGCACGGTGGCTATGGGCAAAACCAGATACGTCACTTTTCCTTCGCCGGAATCATTCGGCTACAGTACTACAATATGCAGTGGTAGTAGTAGTAGTAGTAGTAGTAGTAGTAGTAGTAGTAGTAGTAGTAGTAGTAGTAGTAGTAGTAGTAGTAG
>JBBMKB010102650.1:0-10249 GCA_037833945.1 Alaria marginata | reverse complement strand
CCCACCAGCGTCGGCCCACGACAGGCCCTGAAAAATATCAAGAAAACGGAGTTTTTCATCTCCCCCTTGCGCCGTTTTACCTTATTGTTGCCCAATACTTGTTTGACTTCTACATATCAAAATGAAATTTGTGTGTCAGCACTTTTTGGATGAAACCAACACAGTTTGGGTGAAATCAGTTGTTTCAGCGGGCCTGTGTAGGGGGTGCCATTTGTAGAGAGGTCGGCGCACGAAAACAACAAATTCTACGATTTTGCGAGTTTTCGGTTTTGCTTGCTGGATATCTCGAGTGCATGGAAACACTTTATCAGTCGTTTGTGACTGCCTGCGCCTGCTGCCTGGTGGACCTGATGCCGTCAAACACTTTATAAAGAGCGTGAGTCAATTTGGTGGGCTGTGGTTTCTTGTGGGAAGCTGGACTTGTCCGCAAGTGAAGTGCAACGTCCAGTCGGAGGTTTTTGCTGTTTTTCTTCATCATGTTGTGTCTTGCTAAAATTTGAACAATTCCGACCCCAAAGACGATGTGTAGACCTGCGTTGAGAAAGTGCTGAAGTTCAATCTGGATAGAATCACGAGCTGCTGTAGATGGAACACAAAGCTGATACACCCGCTCTATGCTTAAGCACGAACTAGCAAAGAGTCCAAACGCGACATGTGAGAATAGCGGCGTAATAAACTGTACCGGAACAAAGTATAGAGATTAGAGTATCCGGAAATCCGGGGAAGCGTGTGGTTAAGGCCCTCCGTGCCCTTGAACCTGCTCAAGTAGCGGTTATTGAAACGGAATATTTTTGGGCCGTAAAGGATATTACTTGGTATTTACACTTGTTCGACGAAGCGGAATCTACTATACGTGAAGTGCAGCAAAGTTGGGCTTGGGAACGAGGTCCCTAGTTACCAGAAAAACGTGGCATGCATGAAATTCATTAAATGTTGCCCAAACGTAACACTCAAGAGACTGATAATATCGCAAATGTTTTGACCCTCTATTAACTTGAATATAGGATGGTAGCTTTACTTCGTTTTTTTTATAGCCGTCGATATAGCTCGTGACACGCCAGGAAATTAGCACTTACACTGCGCTTAAGCCTGTAAAACGCTATACTGTAGACATTTAAAGCTGCCGTTTTATTGGTTCGCGCTGAGCGGGCGTGAAAAACACCGAAATTAGTTGTTTTCAAGGATGTTTGTTTATATTGGCGAAGTTATTCGATTGATATTAAAAAAGTATAACCCATGACCGATACATCTTGTATGTCTGCGCGTAGCGCTGAAGAATATATCACAATCGTCCACTTCAATCAAGAGTAACACGCCCCCTACAAAAGTAGTTATTAATAGTTTACATCGAATATGGACGAAGAAAAACCAAGACAAAAAGCAAAGACAGGAAAGAAGACTCTGCAAAAAGCCACGCCTAGCCAGAAAACTACGCCCGACGCGTCTTGGCAGCTTAACGAACTTTGGTCTTCCACATCTTGCCGGTAGCCTTGTACACCATGTGTTTGAGCTGCCGCCATGTCGTGTTGGAAACGTCCGATCTGCTCATGCTGTACCCAACTGAACCAAGCAAGCACACGATATGTTGCTCGGCCCATTCGTGCCACGAACCCGTGCCAAGCGTACCCATCGAAAACACGTTCTCCATCCCGGCATTGACCGCAAGGTGAAGGACTTGCATGGAGCACACGAGGCGGATCGCGTATATTATCTCATCTACAGCAACGGCGAGAGCCCATGCCGCATCGGCACTCTCCATGTCCCCCTACTGCTGCTGCTGCTAGATTTTTCGTTGCTCGTTCAGCACTATATTCTGTTTTTCACATGTCATATTTTGTTCCAGTCACATACTCCGTGGCTGAGATGCTGCGGGCATGTTACTTTTGGCCTCTAATAAAATAATTTCATGACTCGTGCTGTCAAGTTGTTTGGTTGTGGTTGGTTAAAAAAAAACACGGTTCATTTCTGCTCATGATCATCGGACACCAATATTGCTGGTACCGGCTATAAAATGAACCTCGTTCCCAGGGCCAACAGTTGTTATGTTGCTTCTGTGGACTTTCACCACGCGTGGACAAGTCAGGTCGTTTCCTGCCACCCGGCTGTTCGCCTTCTGTAGGTGGCGCTCTAATATTGCCCGCCTTATGACCCTGTCTTGTTCTCGCTTTTTTGCTCTGTGGAAGCCCCTTCTCCTTTTAATTTTTATATTGTTCAAGTTTATTAAGAAATGGCTTATTATTGCAGTGTGGAGGAAACGCCTGATTTGTGTTTGTTAGAATGATTTGTCGTATACGAACCTGATATCGCTGGGTTCGTTGTCAGCAGAAGGCCATTTGAAATCGACTGAGAGCACACCGTCTGACGTAGGCAAATAGTGTTGTTTGACGCGAAGTCCTACAGCCGACGAGGTAAGTAGCATCGATGATACGTGTTGTTGTCGCGACAAGGATGTGTTCTCTTTGTGTAAATCAGCGCTATCCAACACGTTGTCATCTGCCTTCATCCTATTGTAGATTTTGCGGACGTCTGCGGCAATGCGTGGGCACCTATGTACACGAGCTTGACTTGCGACGTGAAGGCAAAACTACGCCAATATCTCGCTCTCCTTGATAGGGTAGCTCTTTTTAAATGGAACAGTGCAAGATCTCATGAGTGTTTGTTTTGTTTGGGATACACCCGCTCTTTTTGGGTTTTTATGTTTTTCGAGGCGACAATACTTGTTAAATCTTTCAGCGGTCGGAGAGGGTACTAACCGCTATTTTTCCTTCAATCCGGCGTACCCACGTTTGGTTGCCAGGCGTCTTCCAATCCGGTCAACACTATTTTTGACGTGAAGCGGCTGATCGGACGGACCTCTTCTGAAGCTACCGTCAAGGCTGACGTGCAGTTATTTCCTTTCTCAGGTGCCAGTGACAAGTCTTTAAAATCATGTAGTCACCTATCGACATGAGGTCACGTACAAAACTATTTGTCCTGTCCTTGTAGTTTGCTTTTTAACCTCTCTCGGGTATATGCTACCACTTCGTTTTTGGTCATGGCCCTCGCTTTCATTTCCCAGCTATAGTTGTAGTATGAGTTTTTACACTGGGCCACCTTCGCGACAAGCCGTGGTCACAGTTGCCGATTGTTCGTTACCTTGATACATGCCTGTGGTTTTGATCGCGCGCGAGGTCCAGTGTTCCTATTGCTTGTCTGATTTCATCTACCTTCGCCCACTCCCGCTACCGCGTGTTCAGGGGCGTACAACAATACTAAATTAAAAGTGTCTTGTGTTTTCACTAGGATTTAAACCCCCGAGCTTCCGCCATAATGGTATCTGCCTTATAGGTTGGTTTATCAGCATCGCATAGTACCATTCATCAGCGTATACTCTTGAGCCACCAACCCACGGTCGTTTTCCTGCTTTTCCATCTGCACTTGATCTCCTTGCTTGCTTGCTTCCAGTGTCTAGCAAAGATGGCAAGCCATGCGTGGAGGTTGCCGTGGGCATCAACAAGACACGGATTTTTTCGCCAGAGGAAATTTCCGCCATGATCCTTTCAAAAATGAAAGAGACGGCAGAGGTGACTAAAAGAGAGCGGACCCACGCAGCGTCATATTTATGTTCGGTCTTTACGTTTCCACACTTAACAAGGATAACCCCGTTGACGCTATTGCTGGTGACGTGCGATGGGCTAGCAGGTTGACGTAACTGTACTCGCAGCCGGACTGATGTATTCGCTCACTTCCGCTCCTGCTGATTTCATCTGATTTCTCTTTGCCGCTTTTGTAAGGCCTTCTTGGGGAAAAAAGTAAAACATGCGGTGGTGACGGTGCCAGCTTATTTCAATGACGCTCAAAGGCAAGCTACCAAAGACGCTGGAACCATTGCCGGCTTGCAGGTATGGTTACGGCATTTTGTGCAATCACCATACACACTAATCCAGCACTCCCATGTGTCTAAACACTCTTGAGGAATTTGCTTTCACAGTTTTGAGGAACCGACTGTATACAACCGGTGATCAAGATACGCTCCCTGAAACTACCACAGCTGTGTTTTGAAGCTCGCTCACCAAAGACGATATTGTTAAAATGCACAAGACCGCCGCAGGTGCCTCGGGGGTTGCAATACGATGTTGAATCCGGCATCGCAGAGGACCGTAGTGATTTCCATATCACACCTAGTGATTTCCATATCACATTTAGGCCGTGGCGGTTTGTTCTTCAAATGAGTGCGGAAATCTGTTTGCAGGTGGTTGCTTACATGGATAACAGTTTGCGTCACCTCGTTCTCACAATTTGTGTGTGCAACGGTTTACTTTACGGCCGACACTGCCTTCACGTTTATGCGTCGTGGCTGAAGAGGGACACATAGTAGAACATGAACGTTTTTTTAGACGAAGAGGGAGTGATTGTGATAACCCGCTCGGGATACCTTCTCCCTTGCACCGTGTTTTGTGTCGTCTTTTCGCGTAACAGCCCATGTTTTCGTTCGCCATGTGTTGGTTGATTTGTGTGTAGCATTGTTTTGTAAGAACGTCTTTGGTTAAATTTCATTGTACAGCTCACGAAGTGACTATCATTGACTCGTTTCTCAATAGCCCGGCCAAGGCCACGAAGCTTGGGTAAGAGGACTATTTGCGACGTTGTCGCGCGGACCGTACTTGCAGTAGCCATGAGGTGTTGTCCCCAAGTGACTCTGCGGCTACCATGTTCGCGTTGGAGTACTGATGGGCCCTACGGCTTGCCGAATCATGTTCAGGTTGAACGCGTTATCAATGAGCCTACCGCAGCTGCCATTGCGTATGGGCTAGATCGAGAAGGAATCGAAGAGAACATCCTCGTGTTCGATTTGGGGGGTGGTACTTTCGACGTCACGTTGCTCGCCATCGACAACGGTGAGGACGGGCCTTCCAGTCAGATTTATCGCAAGCCTTGTCTTGAATCCTCGCTTCTGAGCGTTCACGAGGGGACTCCGCCCGGCTCCTGTTGACACCTTGATTATGAATGCCAGGTCGCTGGCCGTGGAAGGTGTCGGCAAGGCTATTTCTCGCGGAAAACAACACTCCCTATTTTTAGGTTTTGCCTACAAGCCCTTTGTCTTGCCCTTGACGAAAAACAGTATGTGGCTTGTAAACGGCACCTTGGCGCTGAATGCCTGATCGCCAACCTCGAGTTGTTTAAGCGGGGGTATTTATTACCCGAAGCTGAGTATCGTGCGATGGATTTATTAATAGTCCTGTACGAAACACCAGGCAAATAACGCTCATATGCCCGTTTTTCGGGTTGGCCTCCATGTGCGTTTGCGCCAGGGGTGTTCGAGGTGCGAGCCACCAGCGGTGATACTCATTTGGGCGGCGAAGATTTTGATCAACGTATCATCAAGTACTGCATATCTCAGGTGCTGACCGTCAACGGCGAGCTGGACACCTAACGGTAGACTCTGAAATACACACCGTTCATTTTTCAAGTAAAAATCAGCCAATACGATAGCTCGGTACGGGCAGTACCCTCGGTTTTCGTGCCATTCCTCAATACTGTGAAGCCGACTGTAAAACGATTAATTCGTGAATTTCCGAACAATGTGTTTAAACGTGTTCTGAGTCGTAGTGTTCGAGCTCTGGAGCATGGGTTACAATTGGTGTAAAAACTTGTAGTTCGCGCGCACATGCAGCCTTTAAACTCCATCACACGTTAAAGTTATGCTCTCTTCGTTCTCGTATGTGTATCGGACCCGCATTGGCAATAGTTTGAACGGAACAATGGCGTGGACATTTCCAGTAACAAGCGGGCTGTGCAAAGATTGAGGCGGCAGTGCGAGCTGGCCAAACGTACACTTTCCACCCAAACTCAGGTCAGTCGTGCGCGCTAGGACTGCTGGGCGAAATACGTGTGCACGGCAGTTTACGTCGTTTGTGGCAAGTGAGATTTCAATTTTGTGCACGTGCTACACAAATTATTCCCGCTGCCAGCTGAACAGTGGTGTTTGCCCTGGCGTTTGGGCTGTATGTCGCGCCTCTTGACATCTTGGTGTTTTTTTCATTTTTCATTCCTCAATAGCCATTGACCTGTATATGCACAGGCAACTGTTACTGTGGAGGCTCTGCACGACGGGATCGATTTTTCGCTCTCGCTCAGTCGGGCGAAATTTGAGGAACTGAATCAGGACCTGTTCAAGAAAACTCTGGATGTAAGTTCGTATTTTTCATGACTTGTTTTACTATTAATAAGCACCACTCTCCCGATAGTAAAGGCTTATTTAGAGCGTGTGCCGTTCTGTTTACCAGGCAGGTTATCAATACCTGGTGTCTCGGAACGAGCAGTACATATTTCCTGGAAACTGGACATGCGTTTTTTGCTTCTACCTCGAGTCCTCATTTGTGTTCCGGAATACGCGAGCCTGTTGAAAACGAAGTTATGATATACGACGTGGTACTTGAAGCGTTCACACCATTGCCTGGAAAACTTCTTGACTATGCCCTATTTAGACGCTGTATAACCGTTTCCCATAACTAATCAGTACTTGTCAGCTCATTCTACAATGGTCTGTATCAATGGCGTGTTATTTCGCGACCTTCTTGAGCACTCCTCATCCTCGCACGGGTCTAGGTGTTAACTATATTTTAGCCAGCCATTTTCACACTCTAGTCTGCATTAACATTCGTATCTTGCGGGTCTTCCACCCAGCCTGTTGCGGCAGTCTTGAGGGATTCCGGTTTAGCAAAAATGGACGTGGACGAGGTGGTGCTCGTCGGCGGCTCTACCCGAATTCCCAAGGTCCAAGAGCTCCTCTCGACCTTTTTCAACGGCAAGGAGCTTAACCGCAAGATAAACCCTGACGAGGCGGTGGCCTTCGGAGCTGCCGTGCAGGTGAGCCGAAATGCTTTGCAAATGACCTTAGGATGATACACCGCTACTTTTGCAACGGTATTGTATTTTCCTCACGTCCACATCCTCGTCCCGTTTTTTTACAATAGGGCGGGATCCTCTCGGGTGACGCAGCTGAGCAGACGAAGGACGTCCTCTTGCTTGATGTCGCCTCGCTTTCCCTCGGGATAGAGGTAAGGGCCTGCTGAGTCCCAAAGGCTGTACTGCGCGTGCGTGACTTTGTTTCGTACTCATATTTTTTTTGTTGGAAGCTGCGCCTTGCCTGTAAAGCGTTTTGGGTTTTAGTTGTTTTCGTCGAACGTATTATACGCTCATAGAAAACTGGTAGGGGTACGCGCTCAGCGATTATACGGATCGACCACGATAAACCTTGGCCGCAACCAGCAAAATGGTATTAAACCCCCGCCCAAAGCCGACGCCTCCAGCCACCGCAGAACTATTAATAGTTAATATCAATGTATTTTTGTTTTTGTTCTCATTCTTGTAGGGCGTGACGCAGCAGGCGAACCTGCTGCTGCAACTTTACGCACGTCTTTAGACACCATATACGTACGATTCACTTGATATGCGGTTGTGAGATTATCCAAAAACTGTACAAGGTATGATACCGTATTTTGTTTTTTTGTGTTTTCGTGTTTTCGCATACTGATAATTAAATATGTTCTAGGCAATCCCTGATTTTTTACAAATATGCATCATGGTAGGTAGCGAGCCGGACTGCATTCGGAACTTCTCGGATGCTGACGCGCACTGTCTCGTTAACAATCGACGAGATACCACAAAAAGGCCACACCTACAAGGTACTCGATTGGAGTTGTGATATTGAGGATGACGCCGGGTGACGCAATAAATAGCAGTGCGATATGTGCCCGCGGTAACCAGTACCTCAGCATCAACATAATGCAAAGCAGCAGCAGCAGCAGCAGCGGCAGCAGCAATATCAACGACAGGACCAACTATATGCTCACCCGAAACAGAGGAGGAAAGTGCACGGCTAAAGCGTTTACACGGAGAAGAAATACAATTACACCGTTTGTTTTCCGTTTCTTGTATCACACTGGCGCTACTCTACTGTACATAATACCTAAAGTACGACTGCTGGATGAAATGCCGCCCAGAACCACGTCGGTGGTTTTACGCACAAGTACTACGGCTGTCAGTACCTTAGCTGTATCTGTATCATACCGGTGTGTGCCAGGCCTATATACCGACATTATATATGGCATCCCAATTCCGAGCCTCGGTCGTTGGGTTGTCCCAGGTTATTCCGAGCTTTGGGTGACTCGGCATGATTCACGATTTGGGATTCTTGAACAACGTCGATACCGGTTCAGCTGTAGAGACGCGTATAGAACGCGGCACAGTACGCACAGTAGTACGGTACAGCATCCCAGCCATCCCAGCAACATCTGCTTGTACTGAAAATACCACTGCTGTGCAGTTCTGAACTGTGTACTGTTACGTGTTTCGCTCCTGGTGGTGCCGGTAGGTGTACTGCTGTTGCTCTGGGGTTTGTGGGTGTGTAGATGTACAGCAGCAGTGGGTAGCATATGCTGTTCGGTTCTTCACGAAGAGCTCTACGTCAGGCGGGCGTCAGTCGAGCTGTTTCGAAGAGCTTTCTATCAGTTGGGCTGTGTCGAAAGAGCTGCCCATCAGTGGGGCCGTTCGACACACAGAGCTGAATAATCGGGCAAGTAACAACGACCTGAGATTCTGTCATCCTATTAATAGTATAAATATGACAAATCTGAGGCCATGGATTAGCAAGATTGTTTTTGTTGTGTCTGCCTCAGTATCGGATTCTCGACACTCGAATTTCTCGAGGGTTTTTTCATTTCTCGAGCGCACTCCGCCAGGATCGGCTTCAACGTCCCTCGCCCTTCGTTTTCCCTGCATACCTCGCCGTGAATGCGTACGTGGGCCAAGAGAGACAAGCTAGGAAGTAGGCACGATCTTGGACTTTAGGCGGCATGCTCGAGCTTTTATTTGAATCTTGATATGGACAGGTTGTGCAAATACATCGTAGATTCACTTTTCGATACTTACACATGTTTATTTCGCCCCAAAACATGAGATTTTAACTGTGAAAAATATCCCAGATCACAATGATTCTTTTTGTATCCCAGATCACAGTAAGTTTATGATTGAAACGAGCGGGTAGCAATACGAGTGCAGCTTCAGAAACAAGCTACAGAAGTACACCAAGCTGCAGAGCTGCATCCCGAGCTTGAGCGTTTGGTACGAGTACAAGTATCATACATATGCACGAGTACCAGTACGCATGCTCTGTCATTTTGATATGCTGTGCCAGTACGGTACGTATGTACGAGTATGCAAGGTACTCATTTTCTTGGGCGCGGGGGTTATAGATTTCGAATCTTCACTAAATTAGCTAGACGTACTATATAGCCTGAATATAAAATATCATACTCTATTTATAAGTTGATTTTGGGTGATTTTACGAGCAACAAAAGCGGGTTACAGTGGCATCCTATGGTATGAATGAAGCATGTACCTATGACGCGAAAACGAACACTACACGCAGCACGAGCTACAGCCATAAGTTATCTGTCCTCGATTGCAAACACCCACCAAAACTGATTTTAGAGATAAATTGGAACTTATTCGGGGAAATGCCTCCGAATATGGACCCGCCCCGGATTGCACCCTACACCAAACCGTCTTATGCAGGTAGTTTATTATAGTTACACCCCGAGCACGAGCACGTACGAAGAAATCTATTATACCTGATCTAGAAACTGTAAGAGAAGCTGGCTCAGTGCGCGCCTCGCCATGGCAGCCAGCGTGCTAGTCACGGATGCTTGATTGAATCGAAACATCAAACGAAGCGCACTTCGACTCGTCTCTTCGTGGCCATACCAATGATTGAGGGCCAGTCGGCGTGGGCTCGGATTCCGCGTAGACAAGGCTACTTCGAGTCACACGTACGTATCCACCAGTCCTAGATACCAGAGGCACATATTGGTGTTTACACTTCGATTGACTTGCTAGCAACACAATTTTGTGTTGTTGTTTTGCTTGAGAATCCGATCGAAATCTGACGCTCGGAATCGGATTCGCGCAAGAGACGGCACATTAAGTAGTCCATATTTAAGCTATATTGTACTCTTGGCATCACTTTACACAATTTAACCAGCTGCGTAGACTCTGTTTATGTGTGCAGTATCGTTTTTCATTCTCTATCAAGTCAAACAAGTCGAAGTGCTGCCCTGCCCTACCCGAAGCATGGGTGTCGCCGGCACCCATGCGGAGCCCTTGTAAATATACCTAGAATTCTCCGCAGCCGGGCCGGAACTTTCTTGGTCGGCCGATCTTTCCCGCCCCTGACCGCCTTTCCGCGCGATTTTATCGCCGGGGCGTG
>JBBMKB010102639.1:0-10250 GCA_037833945.1 Alaria marginata | reverse complement strand
AGAACCCCGAACCCCGTCCCTATACTATTATCAAGTAAATGTGTCCCCAAAACGGGTTTCCAGTTGTAAAAGGGTTTCTAAACCCAAACTCGCCGGAATGTCTTTTTTCGTTTTTGCAATACAGTAGTTATGATTTGTATGCCTATATATAGGTCATAAGTTTTGTTCATCGGATTGTACTTTCAGTTTACTCATAACCAGTGTATGATTCGGGTACAGTATAGAGATCTCCTAGTGTGAGGAGCCACATAAATAAAATGGTTGGTGCACCTCTGACGCGTTCTACGATAGAGATAGCACTTTTAGGCGTTTTTAATTTTCTGGATGACGGGGCTCCTTAACCCAAAATCATCGGGAATGTGATTCTATTTTTTGCAGTATGTTTTTTTTTTTGTATAATTGGGCCACGGGTTTGTTCATCTACTGATTGCACTTTCAGTTTGCTCAAAATCAGTTTTTCGGTGAGGGTGTATGTAGGGCTCCTCAAGTGAGGAGCTTCAGAAAAAAAAGGGCGAACCTCTACCCTAGCATGGCCCATAGGCCTGAAGCGCCCGCCGGCCACCAGCGCAGACAAGTTGACAACAGTTACGAATACCCTGATCCGTAACCTCCTACGAACGGCTTTTCTTCTTATGATGATAATAAATTGTGTCTTCGAATATATATGTTTTTTCCGACGACCCGTGTTCCCGTGTTTAAGGCCTGCTCTGCCGCCGAAACCATTCCGTGCCATGCTCCTCTATTTTTTTTGCCTGGCTTGTTCTGTTTTTTTTTTCGTTTTTTTATTCCCCTCCAAAGTTCTCCGTGTCTGTCTTGTGACCATGGACTGCTATATAGGTACTCACGACGATGAGTGATCATCGATGTTGAAGCTAATCATGCCGCACATTATTATCGGATAGTAAACATATCAAACATAACAATAACAATAACAATAACAACAATAACACCAACGACGACGGCAGCGACGACGACGACACCACCACAACAACAGCATTAACAACAGCATCAACCAACAGCATCAACCAACAGCATCAACCAACACCTCAACCGTCGAAAACCGCCGGCTACCTTTTGAAAACGAACGTTTGACCACTATACTGCGCACGCTTTGACGACAGCCCCCTCCCTCCCCCCTGCGGCGACCATCCGAAGAAAGGCTCTTCCAAAAAGCCCTTCCGCCTCAAAAATGTCTTGTGATGGCAGCTTAGGGGTGTTACGAACAACAATTTCAGAAGAATATGACACGGCAGACGCGCCAGAACACCGTAACTGCTACCTGGTATCTGGTAGGTTCTAGTGTGGAATGCGTCGGTCGTGCATCCGTGACTGATTGATACTCGTTTATTTGTAACGGAACGTCGTTTTTAACCGATATTCATATCTGTCATCCGATAATCAATGAGCTTCAAAACGTTGATCACTCATAAAACACTGTAAAGAAAACATCCCCGGACTAAAGAAGAAGAAAAACACCGGGAATCAACAAAAAGGAAACCTATGCCACGAAGTCTAACTCCCTTCTGCACCTACTGTGGGCTTAAAATCGAAATAGTGCACCTACTAGACTACTGCCCTAGCTCCACCCTTCTTTCTAGTTGCATGCTCGGCTACCTTCTACCCCTACACTCTAAGCCACGTCCAGGCTTCATCCCCACGACAAGCGTGTTGGTCTGTCACCCCCCCCCCCACCCCCTTCTCCTGCTTGCTTCTACATAGTCGGCGCACCCTTTGACGACAACCCCCCCCCCCCACGGCCATGCATGACACGATCACACCCCTCCCCCTTCGACTACCATCTGAGCGGCTCTTCCGAAACAATCTCCCGTCTCCTGCCTGCCTCTGGGTTCGGCCGTCAGACCTCGACCCTTTAGATTGGAACCGCGGGCTACAGGTAGATTCAGACCTTACCAAGTCTACTCCCGCGCCCATTGTAGTGGGGGGTTCCCGATAGCGCCGGTTGAATAGTGCCAGTGCCCTCTATAGTGCAGGTGAAATCGCTTGGCACGGCTTGAACTCTCTATAGAAACCCTATTCCTGATAGTGCCGGTACCCTAAATAGTGCCGGTATGTTGGGCTGGCACATACCGGCACTATCAAGAGGCCATCCTCGTCAATTTCCCACTACCACACCATTAATATTAATGGCGTATTCCCTGGTACCTGGTATGATTCATAGTTAACCCGCTTGCTACTACACCGCTGTTCTGCAGCAAACATCTAACTCTTACTTCAAGCAATTTTTCTCCGAAACGGGAGTGCGGTTCTGAAGGGGGTAAAAGGATCACCATCGATAGTACGATAGTATCATGCGGACTATTTTACCGGTAGATACAGGATTCCTTCGTTTGTTTCCACTAATTTTGTTTCTTCTTCCTTATCTACCGGTGCATGAGTGAATGCCGTTGAAGTGTGCGTTGCACGTTAGTTATCAGATGGCAAACTTGATAACAACATTTCCAGTATCAGGGACATGTTCTTGAGCACCTGCTAATCACATGTGACATGTTCTAACCGAATCATTACCAACGGCGTTCGCTTGTACATATCATAGGGGTAAGGGTTGGACGTCTATTCGGGACACACGGGCACACACTGGGATAGACGCCCATACGTCGGAGACTGTGTTCGTTTGGACTCTTCAGCACTGACAGCTACGTGTCGGTTCGGGCTATTGGCCTGGTCTGGATAATTTGATTCTTGAATTCTGGGCTTGTATCATACGTAGTGACTACTGTGGTGGCTGGTGACTCATGTGGCCAGGTCACTCTCTCCGCCTCTACCGTGTTGATGCACCTATATGCAATAATACAGTACACGGTCTAAAACATCCGCTCTGCAGTCTTGGACAATAGACGCCTAACGCCTATACGTCGGAGACTGTGTTCGTTTGGACTCTTGCACTGACAGCTACGCGTCGGTTCGGGCTATTGGCCTAATAGTCTGGATAATTTGATTCTTCAATTCTGGGCTTATATCATACGTATTGACTACTGTGGTGGCTGGTGACTCATGCGGCCACTCTCTCCGCCTCTACCGTGTTGATGCACCTATATTCAAAAATACACGGTCTAGAACATCCGTTCTGCAGTCTTGTTGTCCAATCGGCCTGGGGCTACAAACAAGACTACTGTTGCCACAAAATACTCCGCGCCATCGAACGAGTAACCCTGTGCAACCCTAATATTCCTCCTCTTCCTCCTCGGAATAAGCGCCCACAACCTGTGGTAGCGAGCGCCGCACACGCACTGTCCGCTTCCGACGCGGGCTGCGATTAGGGCGGCACTTATTTTTTGGGCCGAAAAAAAATCTGAGCGACGGGACCTTCTCAACTGAGAAACTACCCAACGAGGCGTGCTATGTATGATAGAGGTATTCATACTATTATATTATTGCGGGGGGCCATAGTAAATAGGACCTACGGTATACACAAAAACCTACACATTTCCCTAATTTCACACACAATGTTTGGTCCTATTTACTAGGGTCCCCCGTAATATTAGTGTAGCACTTTTTTTGGGGCAATCATATTTTCTGAAGGACGGGGTTCCTCAACCCAAAAGCGTCGCGATATAATTCTTGTTTTACAATATGATTGTTTGGTTATACCCAACTACTTAGTCATCCCACGGTAGGGGTTGCACTTTTTGGGGTCAAACGTTGCTGACCGGTTGAGCTCCTGAAGTGAGGAACTACCAGTTGGTACTGTATGCTCGTTTTACGAGTGTACGAAGTATTTGTTTTTAGGACTAGCGGATAGAAATATTGATCGGGTATGCGCGAACGAAAATCTTGGAAGTCATGTTTCGGGTGAGATATTGAGCTCCTCATGTCTGGCTGGTTGAGCTCAGGAACCTATTATTGCTGCACCCGTGCCGTGGGATGACTCTACTGTAGGTCATGGGTCTGGCCATCGGTTTGCACTACTTCTCAGCTTCCTCAAAATGAGTTTTTTTTGGGTGAGGTATGTACAGAGCTACTCAAGTGACGAGCTTCAAAAAACAAATGGTTGGTGCACCTTCTTCACCGTACGTAGCATGTGAAAAAAAAAAACGTTACGAGAACAATACCGTTTGTGCTTTGAAATAGTATTCATTTTATACCTAGGCCATGGATGGGACTGACTGCTCGTCCGGCTGCACTGCACTTTCATTTTTTTTTCTGAACGTCAGTATTTCGGGGTGAGGTGTTATGGTATTACCCTGGGAACCTCTTGAAAGGCCCCAGGACACAAGATACCCCGTTGGCGGGGTATAAAAAGGGTTTCTACATGCCTCGGTGGCATGTATTGTTTTATGAAAAGGAGGAACGGCCTGCGCCCTTTCCTCCGCAGTGTGTCTGGTTCCTGGCATCCTCTAGATGCGACGATAATGAAGATAACAACACCTAACGAGCACAAGTGAGTGGCACCCTGGGACCTTCCAGCAGAGAGACCTGCAGAGACCCGTGTCTGTATCACGGGGCCTGCTTATATCGTTATAGAGGTAGATAGAGCGCTCCTCGAGTGAGAAGCCTCACTGAGGAAATCGTGGGGCACCCGCTACGGGAACATGCAGCTTCCGTCGGCGGTGTGGGAAACTGCCGCGGTCACCATCGCCAAGGCGGTCGTGGTATCGGAACCCCCTACATAGCGATCACCGAATTTCAAAGGGTACCTCTTGCCACTTGTTCGAGAGAATGGTTGACCTAAACTTAAAAAAGTATCTACTGAGTATAACCTTAACCCCAACCCTACCCTTAATCTTATCAAACCTAATGTCGGGATGATCCCCTTTGTCCCGTACACAATGTGCCTCGACCATTTCCTCGAGTAAGTGGTAAGCTCTAAACTGGAGGGTACTTCAGTACGATTGACATTGCATGGCTAAATATATTTCAGTACGATTGACATTGCATGGTCAAATCTAATTCAGTACGATTGACCATTGCATCGCTAAATCTCCGTACTGTATTTTCGACGGATATCTCTGCTATCTCGCAGTTGTGTGACCACAGAGCTTGTGTCTCTCTAAAATTAAGAACCGGCACGGACACTGCATGTGCTGGAGGTCGACGGGTACATAAAACGATTTAATGCGAAGAACACACACACACAAACACACTGTCTCTACAGCCTCCCACGTTGTGAGGATCGGCGTAGAACAACAGCCGGTGACCATGGTGCTCTGCTGCTTGGGAGGGGGGGGTCCCCACAGCGGAAAACATGGTTTGTGTTGGAGGGGCAACCGGCCATGGGTGAAGCGCATTCGAGAGCGTCAGTGCAAACAAGTGGTCATAGAAATTCGGCTGATTTCAGTTTGTGTGGTGTACTTGTTGCTGTTATCTTTTGCAGGGCGAGGAGCATGATATCACGAGCGCGAAGCGAGACGAGTCCAGAGCCCCCCCTCTCCAGCCACGGTCCCAGCAGCAGCAGTTGTGGTAGAAGAAGCAGTTGCGGTAGCAGCAGTTGCGACAG
Organism: Alaria marginata; assembly: GCA_037833945.1. Lineage (NCBI taxonomy): Eukaryota > Phaeophyceae > Laminariales > Alariaceae > Alaria > Alaria marginata. The sequence continues at coordinate 4,795 of JBBMKB010102639.1, read as the reverse complement.
CAGCAGGAGCAACAGCAACGGCAACGGCAAGAGCGGCATCTGGGTGGGAGGCTGTGTGAACTGTGACCGTTCGACGGAGCGAAGGCATACCATCTTACATAATATACCCATGTCACCGTCAATGATCCCTGATGTTCAATCTTGCCAACGCCACGGCTTGCGCCGCCGCGACTACCGGCGCCGACTCCACCACTACCTAGGGTCGGTTCCCAATCCGCGGGAGGAAGTTTGAGATTCACCATACCACTGATATGGTGCCTGCCAGCTCACTGATCACGGTGACTGCTATAGTTCAGTGGTTATGGTGTATCTCTTAACAAAATCACAACCCGGGGTTCAAAACCACCCCCGTCATCCTTCTTGACCATATTTCTTGTCGGTGTAAGTCTCTAGTAGAGAAGAGGGCACCTAGCGGGGGGTACAAGGGGTCCCACTAGCCCTCGTGGTAGACTGGGTAGTGGTCGTGCTTTGCGACACGCCTCGTCGCGGAGAAGCCGAACCCGCAACCACGACCGTGACCGTACAGCTACAGTAACGAACGCGGTCGCATCGCTAACCCAACGTGACCGTGTCACTACTGTGTCGTGGCCGTATATATCACAACTATACATATCGTGTCCGTGTCGTCGGCTTGCCGCGCACGCCGCGTCCTCGGCTGTGGCAGCAGCAGCAGCAGCAGCAGCAGCAGCAGCAGCCGCCGCCGCAGTCACAGCAGTGCTCGGGGAAAACACCTCGGGGAAAACACCCCATTACGATAGGGGCGCAACACATTTTGGCAAGCATCTGTCTGACTGACGTGACGGGGATCCTCAACCGACGAAACTAGCCAATAAATCGTTGGAATACCTGTTTACCCGGTGGCACTTATATTTTTTCTAAAAAAGCGTTTTTTTTGGGGTGATGGCGTAGAACTCTTCGAATAAGCAGCTGCCTCAGAACAGTTAGATGCACCCATACCGTGGCGTGCGTCAGGTCGGGGATGGATCTGCACCCTAGCAGCCGGTGGGGAACACAAAAAAACGGTGGACCGGTCAGGGGAAACGCACACGCGGCTGCTCGGATGCACGTTCTGCACCGACACTCACATGTGTCGGGCAGGGGGGGTGCTGCCGCGCCGGGGTATGATTCAGTTAAGTGATGCGTAGTGACCAGACTCCTACGCAAGTCCTTGTTGCATGGCAGGGGTTGAGCTGTTGGAAGCTCCCTGTCGCAACATTAAGGGTTAAGGACCGGATACACTTTGCCGGGTGGGAACGCCTTCTGCTGGCGGAAAGCCATAAATAAGCGCAGATGCACCCGCTTGGTGCTTCTAAGTGCCACCGATCAGCTACAGAAAGACAACGCCAGCACCTAAAGTAGAACTACAGAAAGTCACAGTCAGCCCAGTACGCCAGAGCGCTACCAAAGAACCACAGAAAGTCAATAGTCTAACGATCTGTGCTATCTATCCTGTCGGTCTTTCACACACCGTGCATCTGTGTTGTCCCCGTTACCGCGTTCGATGCGCCGCTGACCATCCAACCTCCATGTGTCGACTACCACGGTTCTGCTGCACTACGCTACGGTACCCGCCCTCTATTAAGAAATGGCTCGGCAAGAAACTTAACCAGAAATTCCCAGGGAAATGAGAAAGTCAGGGGCGGTTACAGTGTGGAACGCACCCTTTTTCAAATATGAAATCTAGCCTGGGCCAGTTTCCCGATTTCTTACTAGAGGCCCGGTATTGTAATGAGCTTCGTACTGCTGCATTAATGCAGTACAGAGGGCACTCGGAAGCTCTTAGGAGCTAGCCTAGGAAGAACTCCGCTCGAATTCAAACAACACTTGCGGCACGCCCAGACGTGAGATATTTCATCGTTTTTTTGGCTCGAGTGGTTGCCGAAGGCTGCTGTAATAGTTCTGCTGAAGATTGACACATGCACGCAGAATCGTTTGAACCTATTGTGTTGTTTTCTTCATTTTTTTTGTTGGTTAACCCTTCCACTACTGCAAAAATGACCCCACACTAATTCCAAGTAGTTCGCCCCCAAAAACCTAGGTGCAGTACTGAAGGGGGGTAACGCGCCCCCGTTGACAAGACGATGGTTGATGTGCAAAGCCAAGCAAAGCCAGCTACCTCCTTCGCCCTTCCTTCGAGGGAGCAGCGCTCTTTCGCGCTGGTGGTGCCGAAGCGTTCCCGTCGGGTTTGTCTTCGCTCTTTTCTGTCTTGCGCCAGCCGAGGGTGCCCAGGGTGGCCTGGAGAAAATCAGTGCGACAAGAACAGGCACAACAGTTGAGTCAAATTGTAACGACCCTTCCCACCGAACAAAACAAAATGCCACGAATCGAGACTAAAAAAAAACGCCGACGTTTTCGCGCAATGTGATATTTTGTCATGAATAATGATACAGAAAAACTTTGAAAAAATCCCATAAAAATTGATGTCGCGATTTTCGTGACAACGAAAAAACGTGTTGCTGTTTTTAAACGTGACATGTAGCCAATTTCCAAACGTCACGAATCGTGTTCTTTTTTGCGTCCGTTAGGAACGACCCTAAGGCCAAGAGACGACCCAGGCTCGGAGCTGTAATGGAGACCATCGAAGGAGCAGCGCAAGTCGACGAAAAACGAATACCATCTGGCATTGTCGAGTAAAGGAAGTAGGCGGAAGCCGCTGCTGTGTTGGATCTAATTATGTACAGCGTGCTTGCCTGCTTGAGAGCCTATACACGAGTGCTTGAACGACCTGTTTTGTGCGTAGCCCTTTCAGACCTTAAAAAAACGCGACCGCACAATTATTCCAAGCAGCGTGTCCACAAAAACTTGGCTGCAGTTAAAAAAGGGGTCACCATCACCTTTAGAGGGGTCGGCATGACGCTTGTCGAAATGCGGCCCGTACGCGTTTTCCTCTTTTCAATCGCATCTCCGCCAGTGCTCGTACCCCTCCTGTTATCAACCTTTGACGCTTGTCGTTTTTTTCCTCCGTCCGCAGCGACTCGGTGACTGTCGTCGCTGCTGCCACGCATAGCAACGGAACCGCGAGCGCGAGCATCTCTGGTCGCACCTCCGTCTCCCTTGCTCGTACGGTTGCGTACTGCTGGAACACGTCCCCCATCTTTTATTTGTACGTTTCCCTTACCGCCACCCCCTCCGTCGCCGCCGCTGCTGCCGCTTCCACCGACACCATTGTCGCTGCCGCTGCCACCACCGTCGCCACCGTCGCCGCTAACACTGCCGCTGCCGTTGCTGCCGCTGGTGTGGCGTACACGCACCCTCGTTTTGGGGCGGATTTTGCAGCTTCCAGTGTCATTTCCCTGGCTGGAACAGGATTGTAAGAGCTTGTGATCGTTGCTGGCGCTATCATGACAGTCTTTGCTACCGCTACGGCTTGACCTCGTCGGCTTTGTGCCTGCCGCTCTCCCAGCCGCAGACGGTGCTGAACCCTGCCCCTGCCCTTTAACGGTGGTGCGCAAGACATCGGACAAGCTCTCCACGTCCGGACCGTCGGAATCGTCGGCGCTACCGGCGGCGAATCCTTTCTTCGCCGGCTCTATTTCGAACAGAGGACGAAACGGGGGGGGACAGGGGGCGGGGCGGAGACGTACGAGCGGTGTTCGTTCGAGGCATCGCGTGTGCCGTGGGGTCGAGACCGTACAACAGGTGTTATCAATCTAGACGAAAATGTCAGGGCCGTTTATTTGACATTCTTAAATACCCGAACGGTCCCTACATTTATGTTCCGATTGGTACATTCCTGCAGTGTCGGACAATGCGTTGTGCCTGGGGTTATGCCGGACTAGGCTGCGACAGGTGGAGATGGAAGAAGTGCGCGGTCAGGGTACGCACTAGGAAGAAGCTGAAAAGAGCGGCTTGCTAACCCCCTCTTCCCTTTTTTGGTTCAGACCAGGCTAAGGTAACCTCTTGGACGTGCCGGACTAGTTGTGGCGGTCGACTAATGCCCGTTGGCCGACTCGTCGTGCCCTCCTCCTCCCCCCCCCTGTGCCTCTCTTCCTACTTCTCGCCCTTGACTTATCTGTCTCTTTCCTTCCCACTTCCTCTCCTTCTCTCCCTGTCTGTGTCTGCTTGCGTGACTCCGTCTCTGTTTGTTTTTTTTCCTGTCTCTGTCTCTATCGATGTCTATACATACATATTTTTGCTCTTTTTTTTATGTCTCGTTTGTTTGTCTGTCTCTACTTTATATATCTCGGGTGTGTGTCTGTCTCTACTTTTTTTATATATCTCGTTTGATTGTCTTTATCTGGATCGTATACATCTCTCATCCTCCGTAAGTACATCTCTCTACTTGCCCCTCCCCCCCTTCGCGCTTGGTGCATGCGATGTCTGCCTGGTCCGTGAAAACCCGACTTTTTCCGTCTCGGCATTGTAGGGATGCGAGGGTCTATAATCTTACGACTACGGCTATGCAAGAAATGAGTACAGCCCCCTTTTTGTTATTCCTCTGTGTCTGTTGTTGTGTCCTATTGCTCTCTCTTCCTCCCTCTTCCTACCTCCTATCTCCCTCTCTCCATCTCCGTCTCTCCCTCCCTTTATGTTTCTCTCCTCCTTTCCGTCTTTCTATCCCCCCCCCCCTCCCCCTCCTATTTATCTCTCTACCCCCTTGTCCCCCTCTTCCCCACCCACACACACCGGAGCGACGGCCTTTAATCGCCTCCTGAAAGTTGCAGGCCAAAGCTGCTGTCAGCAGACCCTCCCCTTCCTGCTCGCCGTCCTCCCTCCGCAAGTGTTCGGCGTATGCCACGCACTCTCCCGCCTCCCTGTGCTTTTGTAGGCGAAACTCCTGCGTTAGGGGGGGAGG
>JBBMKB010102628.1:0-10252 GCA_037833945.1 Alaria marginata | reverse complement strand
CCCCCTCCCCCCCACGGGACAGTGACTACGGTAAAAATAAAAAAGAAAGGTGATTAATGGATATGTATATGACACACACTACGGTACTATACTAAAATCAGTATATTAACAGCATTTTTGTTTTTGAGGCTCCTCGCTGGAGGAGCTCCATACCCCACCCAAAACCTGTTTTTGAGTAAAGTGGACGGGCAACCCGTTGAACAAATCCATGGTCTAGGTACACACAAACATCCTATTGAAAAAAACAAGAACGATGTTCCGACGAGTTGGGTTAAGGAGCCCCGTCATTAAGAAATTGTTGTTGCCAAAAAGTACTACACTAATAGCATTAATAGTAAAAATACCTCCATCATAGCACGCGTCATGTAGCAATTACATTTATAACCCGACCGACAGAATGCAAGCTATTAACCACCTGCCGAATATCCCGATTTCCGAGAAGGTTTCAGGGTGGTGTCTCGCCGGTTCCGCCAACATACCTCCCACGCCAGGCCCAAGCACCACTCCGATCGTCGACGAAGCTTTCGCACGCAGTGTACCACGAACGGTGATCCAACAAGAGCAAGGAAGAGGTGGGTAGGTAGATCGACGGAAGGAGGTGTGTGAGGGGAGAATAGTCCGAAGGTGCATGTGGGTGGATCTGGGGCAGAGGGGCTGGTTTCGGCCTTGGGATGGTTAACCTTGTGGCGACCCGCCTCGTTGTGTGGCGAATCGTTCGCCGCGCGATCTAGACTTTACCTTGTTGAAGAAGAAGTGGGGACTAGAACCATACGTAGGAAGCTGGAGAGTCGTTCAACATATGGTCGGGTAGACCGCGCAAGGCAGACAAATTCACAAACCGTTCTCCAACTCGACCCCCTCCGAGGCTCATGCTACGGTGGTAGAGGTGCATCGGCATTTTCTGCTCGCTCTTCGATCGAGGAGCTTTAGACATCACCCAACAATGATTGACTTTGAGAAACACCTAAAGTGTAACACGACGATCAGCCTCTTGCTTGGCTTAGGCGGGTTGAAAGCGGTAAGGAGGTCGCGCCATCATGGCAACTCACTGGTAACGACGCCCATGCCGACGGTCTCGTGTTCTTTGCCGCACAATTTGGAAACGAGGGTCTTCGACGCCGTTCATCAGCCCCATAAGAAACCTGGCGCCAGACAACGACAACGACGACACACACAAAACAACAGATTCGTTTTTGGGGGTACTTTCATGTCTGAAGGCCACATCGTTTTCCGTGTCACGGAAGCATCGGCTGGGATCCAGTCCACAGGAAAATGGACGCGTTTAGGGCGGTTGTAGTTTGTCCAAACTGCCACCGCAACCAACGCAAACGGCCACCTGTACATATACAGTAGTATGTCATTAACTGGAACTGCTCATTGTGCTGCCTACTGCTGCGTTGCAGCAGCAGTGATGATGAACATTGATGAGAGAATTATTATAGGTGTCGACACCCCAAATTGAATATCTTCAACACGAATAAAGCACAACAATGCGGGGTTCGAACCCCCCCAACCGCCTTCTCTCCCATTTTTCCAGCAATTTTTATATTAGCTGGAAATTGCGGAAGTACGTACACACCTGAAAGTCATGGTACACACCTCCAGAGAAGAAGAAGAATACAACAATACTCCCAAGCGTTGACTATAAAAGGGATTGCAACCCTTGATTGAGTAGATCCGAGGTCAAACGGACCCCGGATTGTGCTTTTATAAGAGATACACCATAATAACCACTGAGCTACAGGTGGCCGTTTGCGTTGGTTGCGGTGGCAGTTTGGACAACCTAGTAGTTCTACCAAGAGTTGAGGTTGTCCATAAATTACAAGATGCCTCGTACGTTGCGGTAGCTTGGGAACGTCGGCCCAACGTACTGAGGTTGGGTTTTAGGGACGACGTGCCGCAACCAAGGCAAACGGCCACCTGTGTATACAGTCAGCGCTGACTGTATAATAGCTCATGAGTCAGTGGTTATGGTGTTGTATCTAATAAAAATATCACCCTCGCGTGGTGTAAAAGCTACGTATAATACGCAAAAAGCAAACGATGTTCATAACCATTCCCGACCGATTTCCAGACCATATTCCCGACCACATTTCCTGACCGACTTCCCGACCGATTTCCCGACCGATTTCCCAACCACATTCCCGACTAATTTCCCGACTATGTTCCTGACCAATCTCCCGACCTGTTCCCGATTCACTTCTTGAAACCGTCCCGTCCCGTCCCATCAAGAAATCGTGTACTCCCATCCCGTCCCGTTAAGTTAATAGCTTCCCGCATTCCCGACCCATTCCCATACCGCAGTAAGCAAACAGGAAATTGTTCCCATCCCGTCGGTCGGGAAGACCCAAACAAAATCCCGCCTGCCGCGGGCGAGACAGTCCCATCCCGTACCGCGCGGTACTTTCGGTACCGCGCGGATGCAAAGTCCCACGATGGTATAATATGTACGATGGAGCACAAATGGTACTGCTGTAGTCCGACGATATCGAGTTGAGCGGGTTCCTTCGGTCAGAAAAGCAAAAAACAATGATTCAAACGTGCTCGTACCCCTACCCAAGCACGCCTCCCCGGCCCGTGGTGTACTCTATATTGCGGTGCACGGGATCGTCCGGTATAGTAGATTGAGGATGCGTGCTACGATAGAGGTATTACTTACTATTAGTACAGCACCTTTTGGGCGTTTTCGTTTCTGAATGACGGGCCTTCCTAATCCAGAATTGCCGGGATATTATCTTGGTCTTTGCAATATGTTTTGTCTGTGTACCTAGGCCACTGGTTCGATCATTGGGTTGCAGTTTTAATTATCTCAAGATCAGTCTTTGATAAAAATGCAGAGCTCCTCAAATGGGGTGTCCCAGAAAAAACCTCGGTGCACCTCTATCTCAGCATGTGTCTGAGGAAATCCGGAACAATCTACCACACAAATCCAATGGCGTTCACCAAGAAAAGTCTACCGAAAGAGGCCTTGATAACACATCGCCACTGTAACATCGAAACCTCGCCAATAGAAAGAGCTCATGGGTATGCCTTATGCATGCGCTCTAGGATCTCTCGCTGGTTTATTACACGCTGCCACGGCCGGGTCGTCTTAACTAACGTTGAAGGCAGACGAACGTTGTATCGTGCGTAACGTGGGCACACCGGGAAGTCAATCGGGATGATGAAAATGAAGCGACGGTGGTCCTATTAAGAACGACTCACAGCGTGCAGATTCGGAATGTCTGAGATTTCATGAACCGGCGTGACAGAGAAGTTAGGCCAGATGGTGTGGGCTGGTGGCCGTGGGGTCGAAATCTCCAACCGGGCATTTTCGTGAAGAGGCCAAGTTCTCGGCTTGCTGGATGCAGAATCCAGAAGGGTGGTACGTACGACAAGGGTGACACTTCTTCACTCGAATATTTACGGCTGACGGGGGTCCTCAACCGAGGATGCGTTCTACGATAAAGGAAGCACTTTTTCGCGTTTTTATTTTCTGGATCACGGGGCTCCTTAACCGAAAATCACTTACTAATAGTATAGGAATGACATTCTATTTTAGCAATATGTTTTTTGGTATAGATGGATCACGGGTTTATTCCTCGGATTGCACTTTCAGTTTGCTCAAAATTATGTTTTCGGTGAGGTGTACAGCTCCTCAAGTGAGGACCCCCAGAAGGCAAATACGAATGGTGCGCCTTTATCGTAAAATATGTCTGAGATAGTTCTTGTGTCATCGTGATGCCATTTTCGGAACACCGTTTGTGTTTTGAAAGGTTACTACTGCAGTTACCTACAATTACGGTGATGATGTCTATCGTGTGCCATTTGTTTTGCTTTGTTTTTCTCAAAAACGATCTTATGTGGCGTGAGGTTTAGAGCGGTGATGTATTTATATCGCATTGTACCTCCCAAAACGAGTGGAGTCTTGAGAGCATCAGAGATGCACCTGTCGTATAGCAGGCGCGTCACCTATTAATAGACCCAGACCCAGACCCAGACCCAGACCACAAAACGCTTGGCGCTATGTTACCAGCAACGTTGTTGCCACATGCCCGAACCCGTCAATCGAGGCTCGTGCCGGGGTAACACACATACACACATATACATACACACACACCTCACCTGCAAATAAATGCCATCGCAAACGAATTCGAAAGCCCGAAAGCAATCGATAGCAACACCGCTGACGTCAGGCCCACTACCAGTACAAAGCGGGGGCCGAATCTGTCAGAGACCAGCCCCCAGAAGTGCGAGGAGCACGCGAGGCCTAGCATGAACGCCGAAGTCAGCACACCCGCGTAGTATCCTGGTGTGCACACACACACATACATGATATACAGTGTTTTTTCAGCTGTGGACGCCGTCACGCGCTGGCTACGCAGGTTCTAAAATGTCGTGGGGGGTGGGTGTGGGTTCATGCTATGGCACGGATGCACCAAACGTACCGGGGAACGCGTGCTACAACAGAGGTATTTTTACAGCACTCACTGATAATTGTTTTTGTTTTCGAATAACGGCACTCATTAACCCAAAATCGTCGGGATGCCATCCTTGGTTTTAGCAAAATAAAGGGATTGTTTAAACCTAAATCGTCGGCATGCCATTCTTTGTTTAGCGATACAAATTGTTTGAATTTGTTTGTACACCTATAATAGGCCATGGAGCTGTTTTGTTCATCGGGTTGAACTTTGAGATTACTCAAAAATCAGTTCGGGGGATGAAGGAAGTACCTAGAGCTGCTCCAGCGAGGAGTCTCATCAAAATTATGATGGTGTACCCTTCTCCCGCAGCGTGTGTCGGGGGTCTACTGTCTCGTTCTACGATAGCCCCCCCCCAACTTTCCTTTAACGAAATAGCCGGTTTTGAAACCAGCTCCCGGCCGCATCTCCTAAAATACGGTGCCTCTTGCCACACCGACGTGATCGTTCGACAGTCCTTTCCAAAACAATAATATGAACGAAGATTTATGTTTCATATCATCCTTCCTCGTGTCGGACAGCCATGAAACGTTCGTTAAATAAATCGCTGTTTTGTGGGGGGGTCTATCGTCGAACGAGTCTACTACAAGACCTAGGGTTTCCAGGGATAGCAATGACGAACACGAGCAGCATTCCAGCGATGTTGGATATTGTTGTTGGGTCACTAAACCAAACGTTCGGTCTAGCGTGCTACCCCTGCCGCATCACGTTTTTGAAGAAATATTTACCACTGACACATGCACGGTGGTAGAGGTTTTCCATCTTTTTTATGGGGCTCGCCTCGCTTGAGGAGGCTCTGCACCTTCCCCAGAAAATGATGTTCGAAACACCAAAAGTTCTAATATATACATGTATAATACGATACCCGACGAACAGACCCTTCCTTGGCGTAGGTGTGAAAATAATCCAGCACACAAGAAAAAATATGATATTCTAACGATTTCGGGATAGGGAGGCCCCGTCATTCAGAAACCAAATGGCCACACAGCAGTACTATACTAGTAGTAGTATTCATATAGCACGAATCCACCCACGACATTTACCGACCACCAAAACGTTTCAGGCGTCTCGCAGCGTTGGGCAGGAGGACGATGCTGTAGTAACCCTAGCTGTGGAAACGACACACTTAATGGTATACGCCAAGGAAAACACTCCAGAAGAGTCGCTACCCCCCCCCCTTCGCAACACTCGAGCAATACTCGCTATAAGAAGAATGATCCCCCCAAAAACACGACGCGCACCCCGAAACACTCGCACGATGTAGTACACGTTGTGAAGAACGATTCGAACGACACGCAATCCACCCTACTGTCTGAAACATACCAACATCGACGGGTTCTACGATAAAGGTAGCACTTTTTGACTTTTTTTGTCCTGAATGGCGGGCTCCTTGACCCACAATCGTCGGGAACTCCACGTTTTTCAGTCCGATTGTTTTTTACATCTACGCAATGGGTTTGTTCATCGGGTTGCACTTTCAGTTTACTCAAAAAATAGTTAACGGGTGAGGTTCAGAGCGCCCTAAAGTAAGGATCCCCAGAATAAAACGGGCATTGTAGCATGTGTCCACCAAAGAACGCGTTATGGACAACGAGTCGAGTGGCATGCTACTCTCACTCCGCGCGTTATAGACGTATAATCAGATTCCGAACAGACACCTGCAGTGTGAAGAAAATCGTGGCTTATCCCTCACCTGACTTGTCCGTGTCGTCGACAACGCCCAGATACTCCACCATGAAACCGGCGTAGGCGAACACATTCATTTGGACGACCAGGTAGCTGACCAGGCTAGCCAGCAGTGCCATCATGGGCATATACGGAAACGGAGCCATTCCCCCCCCCTCTTGCGAGGTGAACGCCACGAAGATGTTTTGTAACGACTGGGGTAGTTTGGTGACGGTTGCGGATTGCTGCGTATGTGTGGTGGTCGGCTCAGCAACGACCTGTACCTGCCACAGGGAAACAGGTAGACAGGACATCGACAATTAGTATGGGGGGGCGGAGGGTTTTTAAGGGACACTCGAGGGACCCATGAACTGCTGGAAGGAACAAACAGCTGACATGAAATAAATGTAGTTGCCAGGTGTCAGGTATGGCTTTTCGCCTTAAAGACAAGGAACTGCCGTTGGAACCTCTCTCAAAGTCGACCGAGCAATTTAGTCACGCTGGCACCATATTTGCTCTGTGGATAGATTGGGGCTCGCCCCCGGTACTACAAAATTGTATCTTGTTTCCAAAACTGTCAGTCACAGCAGTGTCAACCCCGATTAACAACGAAGTCTACCTGTTTAACGTGTTTTCTGATTGTTACCGTCAACGCGCGCGCTCCTCTGATACGCGTCTGTTGCAATGCGTTTATTACCACGGCTTCCCTTAGATGGATCGGTAAACCTAACAACAGGTCTAGATTGGATGCACAAAACGGTGCTTAATCTCGGGCGCACTACATTTTACGTAACGTCAACTTTGTTGCGAGTACAATCCTGTGAGCGCGCTCGTTTTCAAGTGCAAAATTGCGCGCTCTCCTTGATCTGAGTCTCGGTACTACCTGTTCAAGGGGTTCCCGTCTACTTTGAATCAAGACGTCCCAGCCTCTAGGCTAAGCGTCCTCGGCTACCGGAAACATGGCCCTGATGCATCATTGATGCGGTGTACCACGCCATCGTCAAGCGTTTGGTGCGACAAATCCTGTGACTACAAAAGTTGAGCAAGTTTTTACAGGCCAGCACCGCTGACCAAACTACGACCGTCTTGGAATACCGATCACGAATCCTTCCGCTCGTTTAGCCCCGGGCCCTAACCTTAATTCAAAAATATGTTTGTTAGGCGCGCAGTCATAAGCGGATCAAGCGGGCTCTGTCTGCTGGATTATCTCAAACCTAGCGTCGCATTTATTTTGCGAAGAATCTACATGAGCGTCGGAGAAGACCCAGGCTTGGAAGGGGCGGAGATTCCCAACCCCTGCCGACTCTGATTGTTAGCAGAGCTGTGGCGCTGCGGTGTGTGTTGGCCGTGGCGCTGTGCACGCAGAATTAAAGAAAAAATCAAAACGCCAAATTTCCAGGGGAACGACCAGAATGATAAAAGGACACCACACACAGAAAATGGTAAGAATAAAAAACAAACCGGATCGCTCTATTATACGTTGAAACCACTACCAGGTATTTAAAAGACGAGTTAAACGAAAAAAAAAACACAATTTTTGTGTTACTCCATTTTTTTCAGTTGGTTTTTGAGACCCACCGCCGTCGAGCAATTCGTCTCATTATTCGAGCGATCCGGTATTTCTTTTTCATTCCCACGATTTTCGGTGTGTGGGTCAGGGGTGTTGTTTTCTTTTCAAGTCGTGCTCCCTTGCCCTTTCCGCTATATATGGGAGTTCCCACAACAGGTTATTTTCGAGTGCCTTACATCATACCTGTTGCCATGTATATATATGTGTGTTTAACACGCTAGCCTTGCTTCACTAAATAAATGTAGGCAAGATAGGCACGAAAAGGGCGTTCAGGCACGTTGTTGCAGAAATGACCATCCAGGCATTTTTTTGGGCATTCATTAATGGCCTGGGCCTTGTTCATTCCATATCATATACCATTTCGGGGTTTTGCCCCGAACCGTTCTTCCCCTACGGCAATACCACGTTTTTGTATCACGCCATCTTGCATCTTGATCTATCATACTGGAAAAGTACCAGACAATACTCGTACGATTTTTTCCAAGTTGGTTTGTCTCCAGAAACGAGACGGTGGTTTTTAATAAAGTGGAACCAAAAAACTGATACGTAGCTGGTGTGTGTGGTGTGAGTTCTTCTCATTCATTGAGCCGAACTTTCCACCCATCTCGGCATCCGGCACAACCACTTTCCGTGCCGATGCCTCCTCCTCAAAATAACTCCGTCCGTGGTCACTACCTCCTTACAGGGCAGACACATAATATAAGCTTAATTCACGTGCATCCCCGCTCCGTGTGGGATCGACTGGGTGATTGACCTCCGGAGTCAGGATTGCGTTTGAATCCGGAGTCCACAAAAAGATAAAACATAAAATCTTCGGCATATTTACAGAAGTACCCTGATACGTTGTTGTTGTTGTTGATGCGTTCTACGAAGGTAGAGGTAGCACATTGTTGTGTCGTTTTTATCTTTTGCATGACGGGGGCTCCTTATACCAAAATCACTTACTATTAGTATAGGATTGCCATTCTATTTCTGCAGTATGCTTTTTTGGTATATATATAGATGAGCCACGGGTTTGTTCGTCGGATTGCACTTTCAGTTCGCTAAAAAAACATTTGTGCGGTCAGATATGGAGCTCCTCAAGCGATGAGCTTCAGAACATAAATGGTGAGCCTCTACCGTAGAATGTGTCTGTTGTCCGCAGATTAACCCGCATAAATAATCAAGTCCGTGGTCACAGTACAGGCTCCAGTCGCTCTGGGGTGGATCAATACCTTGGGGGAAAAAACAAAACACATCAAGCGCGGTACACGGAAATATCATAGCCGAAGCAAGCGTAAATCCGCAACAAAAAGGAAAACCGGAAGTTAGCGTACCTAGTGTCAGGCCTAGGGTTGGTTATCAACAAAAATAATGATGATTACTATTTTGTTTATTATTTATAATCATAATCAAATCAACTTACCCTTGATTATTTGATTAATTCAAAAATAATCATGATTAATCAATCAATTTAAATTCGTTGATTATTGTTGATTATTGTTGATTATTTTTCGTGAAAATAACTACAGTATTTTGCTTCGTGCTATAGCGCCGCCGCACTGCTGTCTGCTTCCGTCAGCATGGCCAGAAGAATGGAGGCCGCCCTGCTCGTTGTCATGGATAGAATGGATTGTAAGCAGTGGTACACATGCACAGATAACCTACAGGAACCGTCGCTCCAGGCGTGTGCAACTGTGCGAGAGTTGCCGGCGGAGAAACTGAGCGTGCTCGACAACACCCCCCCCCTACTGCCGGTGGTGGCTGCTGGCGAAGCTCACCCCGAACACCACGGCCCGGCTCATGGGACACGAGTGCCACGGATTCGAGTGCGGAGCGTCGAGTGGGACATCTTGTCAACCGCTGTTTTGACTTGCTGTATGCGCTCTGTTGACGATGTTGAGGACATGGTGTTTGGCGACAGGTTCGACGACGGAGTGCAGGAGGTGGTGTTGCCAGATTCGGTTGTAAAACCTGCAGAGGTGGCCATTTGCCTTGGTTGCGGCACGTTGTCGCTAAAACCCAACCACAGTACGCTGGGCCGACGTTCACAAGGTACCCCAACGTACGAGGCACGGTGTAATTTACGGACAACCTCGAATCTTGATATGTCTATTAGGTTGTTCAAACTGCCCCCGCAACCAACGCAAACGGCCACCTGTGTGGAGTTCGGCGTCGTCTTCGATCAGAAGATTGACGGAGTCCAGTGGCCGGATTTCCTAGAGGAACTCACCTTTAGGGGTATTTTCAACCATGCGTTGGGGGGAGGAACGTGGCCAAGCACTCTGAACTGGATCATGGTGTCCGATTATTTCGAGCACTCGACAGTAGGAACCACCTCCTCTACAGGGTCAGAGATCGAAGTGTTAATGCCTTACATTTTTTTTGCAGTTTCGAATTGCTCCTGCTTTCCTTCGGGGGGGGGTCGGAGTCTCTATACTGCAACAGGTATACTTCAAAGGGGTCTTGTTGGTTTGACTTCCTGGAGATTTTCGGTGCCGTAGTGTAGTGGCAAGGAAGGGTGGCGTTTTTTTTCGTGCTTGAACGAGGGTGCCCCAAAACACATCCATGACCCACA
>JBBMKB010102617.1:0-10252 GCA_037833945.1 Alaria marginata | reverse complement strand
TTACGACAACAACAGAAACAACAACGTACTCTTTGGAAGCAGCCAGGGGTCCCCCTCCCCTCCCCCTGGCCATCTATAACTCACAGCTGACGTATTTGAAATAGTTTTTATAAACACATGAGTGTCGCGTCGCGTTCAGCACATACCATAATTGTTGCAAAGAAGAAGTGCGCGTTGACATCCACCGACGCCAGCGATGAGCCGTCATACTGACACGGCAAGCACGAAAACACGGGGGGCGAAAGTGGAAGTTTTAGGCGCTGAAAACGACGGTCGTTCAGTGGAAGGTGACAAGTTTATACGAGTAACCCTAAAACTGCCTGCACGCACGTTTTAAGCGAAAAAACAGCTTGGACGTATTGTAGGGTAGTTCGTTTTCAGTAGTAGTTGGGTGAAGGTTCCAAGAGAACCAACATTATGAAAAACTTGCAAGAAAAACACTGAATGGCGTTTACAAATCGAGAGTCGTGATAAGGTTTGCTACCAGTGTCCGCCCAGCGACTCTGCTGGTGCTCTCCTGCGGTTGCTCGCGCGCTGGAGCAGTTCCCTTCTATGGAACTTTTTTAAAAGCACTGAAATATTCCAAACAATAGCAGCAGTGCCCGTAGCATCTCTTCTTCGAGGGAGTCTATGGTGGAAAACTGCACAAGTGTCCTTAACGAGAAACGCAGAACACGCGCACCCAACGTATACCGTGGCTTGGAAAGCTGTGCATAGACCAATTTGGTTGATCACGCAGCTTGCAAAGCTCTGTATCGAGTAACTGTTTGGTCGGATGGAACTCACAGCCTACGCTTTTTCTTTGGGCCATCCCGCAAACTATGTAGCCATCATCTAACCCCCTCCCTTCTTACTCCGACTCAAGACTTCGTGGCCTTCAAGGGGCCTTCAAGCAAGGCTCTCATCCTCTTTCGTGCTACGGCACGGGCCTTGACTATTTTCGCGCGATGAGGTCAACATTTTCTTCGTTCGTCGACCCACGTCGAACTCATTGACGTCATAATAAACCCAAAATACTGCATGCGTTTTCGGCCCGATAGCGCCCGCAAGAAAAAAAGGTTACTATTAAGATCTAATACTATGTAATAATTGCGCCGAATCGAAGCCAGGACTTGCCACCATGTGAGGGGTTCGAGGGTGCACATTTCAACCACGGGGGCGAAGATCCCACTCATGGCCCCCTGTGTGGAACGTTCAAGGATAAACACCTAAACCCTGCAAAAATATCCCACAGCAAGTTCAGGTAGTGTGCCCCGCAAAACGTGAGTGCACAGTGCTACAGAGGTTAACAACCGAGGTATATCTAAACGTTATTTAAATAAATAAACCACTCCCTCGCGCGCACAAGCACCACTGCACCTGTCACCGGGGACCATAGTGATCGGGACCTACCATAAATATATACAAAGACCACTATATATTCCCCAATTTTTACTGACCATTTTTTTTCAAGTACTGATTACGACGTATGTCCTCCCGTAATACTGTCACTACAGTAGTTACTACCGATCGAGCTCCTCACCAAGGACGTCCAAAAAATGACCGCAACCACCAGCGAACCCAGACAGGCCACGTTCCAGGAAAACATCTGCACCCGCAACAGCGTGTTACGGCACGTGGAAGTGCATGTTCCGCCTCCCGAAGTTGCGGTACCAGCACCGACACCCGCACGCCACGAGGGCGCCCTTTGGGGAGCGGGCTCGTCGGGCAGCGGGTCGGAGTACAACCAAGCCGTTATCGTTGAAACCGTGAAATCTGCAACGGGCGAGAGGATGGAAATCGTCAACGAAAACGTCAGTTGATGACAAATTCTAACAAATTCAATCGTCCACAAATTAGTTGACTTGAACGTAGTCATCGACCACAACGTCAGTTGGTTAACAAACGCATCGTCGAAATAAAGTCAGTTAGTTAGTCAGTTGTTGACAAAAATCATCGACAACAAAAAGCCAGTTGTGCAAGAAAGTCGTCAACAAAAAGTCAGTTGCTCACAAAAGTTAAGCCTTGCTACTATTGCGGCGGACCATAGTAAATAAGACCAACTATTGTTAATAGAAATAGGTAAATATATAGGTTTTTGTGTGTACCGTAGGTCCTATTTACTATGGCCCCCCGTAAATAGTGCAATAGTCTATATATATATCCATGTCCCTGCGAATAGTTCGGGTGTGGGCGTGTCCTGCTCACATTTCCGCACAAATGGCATGCATGACTTCAAGAGCATTATACATACCAGGTGCAATACTACAGTAGTATTTACCGCTTCGGGGCTTAAAAGGGAAACACATGTCCAAAAATAGTGACGATTACCGCATCGGCCACAAGAAACCGCCCGTGCTGGTGGGGTCGGGAGTACCTCTGAGCCGCAACGCCAGGAGCTGCGCGACCCACGCGCAGCATGGTGATGCTGCTGCACGCTCTTCCTACGAATAGATTGTTCATACTGCTGTCACCCTTGACACCTGCTATCATACGGTAGGGGTGCAGCAATAAGTTCCTGAACTCCTGACATGAGGAGCTCAATATCTCACCCGAAACATGACTTCCAAGATTTTCGTTCGTGCAACCCGATCAACGTTTATATCCGCTAGTCCTAAAACAAATGCACTCGTGAAATTATCATACCTACCGGTAGTTCCCCAGGAGCTCAATCGGTCAGGAAGGCTTTTATTCACCCCGAAAAGTGCAACCCCTAACCCCTACCGTGGCATGACCCACACATGCCATGGAGGTGCACCATTTTTTTTCTGGAGCTCCTCACCTGACTAGTATACTAGTATTACTGGATATCGCACCCAAACAAAACTGTTTTTGATAAAAATAACAGTGCACCCCGATGAGCGATTTCATCTCCTACGCATACAACGAAAACAAAAGCGAAACGTTATGTTACAGCAATATCGGGATAAGGAGTCCCGACATTCAGAGACTGTGTTTGCCAAAAAGTGCTATACTAATAATACTATTAATAAGAGTAACTCTATCGTAGAAGGCGGTGCCTCGCTTTTAGGTCGCTATACTTTACTCAAATCCCAAGAGGGTATTACAAAATATACTCGAAACAGTTACCACCCCATGTTGACTCCTCAAAAAAATACTGCTAATGTGTGAATCTCGCTACTCCAGCACAGGTACAGCTCTAAAGGCTCTCAGGTTTGTAGCTCCACGATTGACCCTCTGATTGTTGGTTGATCCTATCCTATTAATATCATTCAAGTTGGGGCCGCACGCGCATGGCAGGGGTGAAATACGCCTGCTGTGAGGAATAGCGAATAGTGGAATACATAAAACATGGGTTTGGTCGTTGTTAATCTGAAATACTAAATATCGCGGACTCCGGGAGACCGCGTGCCGCGTGCCGCATGCTGGTGATTTCAAAGAACATACCGATGAAAGCGTGAAAACTGCTGTGCGAACAGTACAGAGTAACACAAACGCTTCCTCTCTTCAAACATATCGACCACTTTAACTTTTTGCTGCATCGCCTCCAAAAAACAAGAGTTCCTATAACGCATCCGAACGGATCTTCCAGTGGTCGGGCTGTCCGCCACTGTACGATTTTGCGGGCTAGGAAGCCCTTTCTATAACAGCGGGATCAAGGTACGGGCGTAGCCCTGACCCAACCCCTATAACCCGGACCCTAACTCGCAGCCAAAACGGGCCAAATCTGGCCATAACAGCGCTGCCGCTTTCGCAACGAACGAGAAAGTTCCCACGAACGGACTACGATTCCGAATTACCGACCATAATTAGCCTTCCTGGCCAGTAAGGAACACCCGGGAACGTTGTGCTCGGACACGTAACTAGAAGCAGGGATGGTATTTTTGTGGACGTGGATCAACTAATTACGCGTAATTACGTATAATCAGCTTTTTGAGATATTTACGAAATCAAGCCATCCCCAGCGCAAGTATCTGAACCGTGACGACGTGATGTTTTCGTCACAGAAAGACGAAATAAAATAAAAATCCCAGCACTCCCTATTGCTGTACTTTGATTTCTAGGTTTTGCGCGTATGGTTCATCACAATGCCGTACATGTTCTACGCATTACAAGGTTGACCTTCGGGATGTAGTTACCTTGAAATCCAGGGGGCGTCGCAAGTCGAAAAAGGCGAACAAAGGCGTTTCCATAAACTGTTACCTGGGATATATTTTTCATAATAAACTAGTACTACTGCTGCTGCAATACGTACACACAAAAAGGCATGATGGGTCTACATATATTATGTTGGATATGTGCATTTTGCATTGTTGGCCGTGAAAAAGGGGTCGGTCGTTATCCGATCCCCACAGCACACATGCACACAAGAAAGCACCGTGGCTGTCACGCTGTCACAAAACCAACAACAGCTCGAAGCGCGCTCGCTGCTGTTGTACCGCTGACGTTGGACTGCTGTGTACTGCTGCTATGTGGGTGCGCGGGTGCTTGAGACTCAGAGGAAGGGTATACCATACCTGCCATAAACTACTAGTGCTGTAATGCATGCCAGGTACCTGGTATATATAAGGCATGATGAGGCTATCTGATGTTCGACATGTACAATTTGCATTCTTGGACGTGAAAAAGTGGCCGGTCGATATCCGATCTCCTGCTTAGCACCGCACACATGCACACAAAAAAGCACCGTGGCTGTCACGCTGTCTCAAAGGCAACAACAGCTCGAAGCGCGCCCGCTGCTGTTGTACCGCTTATGTTTGACTGCTGTGTACTGCTGCTATCTGGCTCAGCGGGAGCTTTTGAGATTCAGAAGAAGGGTATAATATCTGGTATCATATGATACGTCAGTGCGTGTTGGATTCGTGCAGATTGTGTTCCTTGCGATGGCATACACATACACACACATACACACACATACATATATACATGCAGAAGCACCGTTCGTGGCTATCACAAAGCGAACACCTGAAGTGCAGCTGCAGTTGCACCGTGGCTGCTATAAAGTTCAGAGCTTGAAGGGCGGTGCGATACAGACATGTTACAGCTGCAGCAAGCAGCAGCAGAAAACAGAGCGGGGTATTTTAAAAGAACAAAAAATGGTGCGGTTTTCCATGCGCATGCTTGGCTCAGCGAGGAGGAACGCAATCCCTTGAAAAAAAGAGCCAGCTCAACGACGTTGAACGCTCATAGCACCGCCACGGAGCTCGGCCGGGATCCAGACATGCGTCGTAATATACCAATGGGCGCCTTGCTTGCCCCGCAGCCTAAAGCGCGAGAAAAAAACCTCGGCCGCCGGAGAACAGCATGCCAGAAAAAAAATGTGCATACTTTACATTATACCTGATATATGTGCATGCACATCCTGTAGGTAAAATTGCACGACAGCTTGTCCATGCGTCAAAAATCATCAAGGGACTCGTAGGAGTCCGAAGCGTGTGTTGTGCTGCTGCGTCATCGGGTGTGTGCTCATTAGCGTGTGCTGCGTGGCCGTGAAGCCAAAAACGAAAAATCAGGGGTTTCCGCATGCATACGTATGAAGGCTTTCTTTACCCGGGAAAAGGGGACGAAATGAATTACGTCAAATTCTCCAATTTCTTACGCTGGAATAAGTTACGCGTAATTACCAATATCGCAGTAATTGCATCCCTCGTTGGAAGTGTAATACTACCATGACATATTTCAGAGGAATTCCTGACCGCAACCCGCAGCCAAAACGCGCCAGAAACGCGGCTGCACCGTTTTAGCATCGACCGAGAAACTTTCGAAGTGCAGACCACGGTTCCGTAGTGAGGACCACGATTTGCCTTCCTGGCCTTTAAGGAGTAAACATTTCCGGGAATTTTGCGCGCGGACACTTTGTTACAACTATAATATTAATAATACTGACGAGCAAGGCATTCGTCATCTCCTTACTCTCATCATAGGATATACCTAGTCCATAAAGTCGCAATACGTAGCGATCCTCTTCCAGGCGGGCGAACGCAAGCAATAAGCAATCAGCCTTAGCAAAAAATGCGCCTCTCTGCTGCTGTACAGTATCTGTCGTCGTACCGTATATGACAGTGTATAGCACACCCCCTGGGAGGAATTTCCCAGCTGGTTTCCTACAAAACCAGGGGGGCAAACACAATGAAAATCGCGACTTTCGGGACATCTCGTCGAGCTCTTGCCATGGACGGGTCGCCATGTATTAATAGGCGTTTGCACTCCCCCTGTTGTCGACGAAATCAGCCTCGAAAATCGCAAGAGGGGGTGTGGTATACAATGCAACGCCATGTACGGCGGTACTCACGCATCAGATATTTACAACATTAGTTAGCATCAGGGCATGAAATCAGTTAATGCGCTGGCGCACTGACGCAAGTTTCAAGAAGTTTAGGGGGAAAGGCGGAAGGCGTGTCACACGCAGCGCTGCGAAAAACATGCCGCGCGTGTCTTCTTCGCCGGGAGGCTGTATGAGGCTACCAACGTACTGGTACGACGTGGTACGACTGCTACGGAGTCAAAGGGCAAACACTACCAGTCAGGGTTCGAACACAGAGGGGAGGCAACGACATAGAGAGCTGTGTTCATCAATTTTCCGGGGGCGATTTGTCTGTGGTGTTCTTGTCGCGGAAGGCTCTACGATGATATCGCGCACGGAGGGCGCTACTGCTTGTCGCACCACGAGTTGATGGTGATTAATTCCCGAGGTACGGACGCCTGCCAGCCGACGAGCCGGCCCATTCTAGTGGGACGACAGTACGGATTGCATCATCGTATCCACGAGAGCGGCTATTTTTTACGGTTCTGCCGGGTGGACGACGATCACGTTAGCACGACCGATAGCTGAGCTGAGCTTCTTCCTCCTGCTCTTTGGTGAAAATCAACTAGTCTGTTTTAAGATTCCCATGAAAACCCGAAAATTCGCTTGTTTTTCACCATATTGGAAAAACATGAAAAGAAAATAAAAAGTAGTGACACCGCCATGCGGTACTATTTTTCGATTTTACAGTAGGGGTCTCCCAATAAGGCGGTCTGAGTAAGGAGGTATCCCGATATAAGGCGGTCAAGATCGCTTGGCGCGACTAGGGAATTGCACCCATAACCTGAAATGAATAAGGTGGCTTCCCCCAATAAGGCGGCCGTATT
This sequence comes from Alaria marginata, assembly GCA_037833945.1. Taxonomy (NCBI): domain Eukaryota; class Phaeophyceae; order Laminariales; family Alariaceae; genus Alaria; species Alaria marginata. The sequence continues at coordinate 3,181 of JBBMKB010102617.1, read as the reverse complement.
GTTCTGGCACACCACCGCCTTGCTGGGGGACCCCTACTGCTGTACTATTAATAAGACTCATGATATAATCCGTACGTAGCTGTGGACAAAAAGAGGGATACTTCGGCAGCTGGCGTCGTCGATTACCTCTGGTAAGAATTATATCCTAGCAACAAGGGTGGCTCGCTTTGTCAACCTGTCAACCATTGTATATTATCAAAACCCATCGTATATACAGCGGTAGTAGCAGCTCGAGCCTCTCGACTCTAGACAAAAAAAACTACCACACAGATCCAATGACCAGCCCGTGGACCAGCTCCAAATGTTTAATGGTATATTATCATACCTGGTATCATATCATACCTGGTATAGTATAAGTGCTTTTTGTATCCCACGGGAGAGCTGGAGGTGTTTTTGTTGCGGGCGATCGTGGTAAAACCTTCAGTCAGTTATTAATAGTTGACTACAGCAGTACGCGACATGTGTTAAGAATTTGGAAGTTAAAAATTTCAGGTTTTTATGTAATTTAAGAATTTACAGCCAAGCATTTGTGCTCAGCAAGGACGCAACTCCAAATCCAATATAATAGCCTTAAGAGCCTGTGCTCAACGTTGACATCACAGTAAGCCGCGAGCCTTAGCCAAAATAGAAGATTCTTAACTGCTGTCGCGTACTGTATACGTCGACAGCTGTCGTTTAATATGTTTTCATACTAATATAATATAATAAGCGCTCGTACGCTCGTACACAGACTGCAGAGCACCTCGTGTAACATGCTCTAATCGCACGCAGCAACTGTTATACATGCACCATGATACAGACGACAAACGATGGGAAATTGACTGATGTGCCTGCCGATGGAAAGAGCACTGCCCTGCCACTATAGACTATGCACAGACTTGTGTGTATAACATCCAAGTACCTGACTACTCCAATTGTACTCACAGAAAGCACCCATGTACCACGCCCAGTACGTGACGAAGAGAAAGATCGCATCGAAGTCCGCCAGCGGCCACCGCACGCACCAAAATAGAAAGTAAAGTGCGATCACCCCCTTGTAAAGCGTGAAGGGTCTCTGCGGGATGAATCGCGATGTGCTTGCAAGCACCAGTGCCTGCAGACATAGTCGCAAGGCACACATGGCATTGCACGAGGGCGGTAAGCAAACGTACGTGCCTGTAACGTGCTGCGAGAGGCAGGACGAGGGCGGTAAGCAAATGGACGTGCCTGTAACGTGCTGCGAGAGGCAGGCACAAGCTACCTTTACATTATTCCCTTGCCTCTACGCTTCTGCGTAACAGGTGCCTTTGCGTCGTTCGTCCGCATTTCACTTCACCCTCCTCGTGCCGTCTCTACATGCCTTTCATTGGCGAAACAATCTACTGCAACGAGAGGGTTCGCATTCAAGATAGTTGGCCACTTACATCTGGTGCGAGAGAGCAACAACTCATGGCAGAGGCGGTGAGAGGCTCGTATCAGGTTGTCCTCTTATTATCTTCGTGCTCTTTGAACGCACTCTGCTGTACCGTGATCGGAGGTTTTGTAGTGTAAACGCGTTTTTATCGTACTTTGTAAAATCTCTGCAACACCAAGAGAGCCTGTCACCTATCACCTGTCAGTATGCCCATCGCGTGGATGGTGTATTTAGGGTGCGTGGCAATAAGCCCAGAGTCGGCTCTGTCTTTTGCTTACAATACATAGATGAGGTGGTTTCCCGCCCGCCCTTTCCGGTGCCAAGCCGCCTGGTTGGACCCGACGATGCGCCACTACGAGCAAACCGCACAACCGCACGCTCTCTATGATACGAGTCACACAGAAATCAAGAAGAGGGTCACCGAAAAAGCTTTTCGATTGGTGTTGCAAACTATTTTAAAGAACCGTTTTTTGGAAACTGGTCCTACTAAAACTCCTCCTGCTGCTGCTGACACAACTCTGTCACAGCTGCTGCTGCTACCGCTATAGCAGCAGCAGCGGTAGCAGCAGCAGCAGCAACAACTGTATTTATATGAGGCTATTTTGCTGGGGTAGATAGAGTGTTGTCGGCGCTATCATGTTCAGTTCTTCTATGTTTTTTTAGAGGGTCAACAAAAATGCACACGACACGTACTTGCTGTACCAGTACTGAACTATCATACATATCATACATAAGAATAAAAATGCGCCGTTCTTGTTTTTTTTATGACGCAAAATAGTGTATGCGCAGGCGAATGCGGAAGAATTATGCGCCGGCAAAGACTAAAAACTGAAAACGATTTTATCCGACTGCTGCTCTTCGATGTCTTGCACGCCAGCCTAGACCACGTAACGCATCTCGCAGCAGCCTATCGGTTTTGAAGGTGAACAGTAGTTAGTGTAGTAGTGAACAAAAATGTACACAAGACAGGCCGATTTAGAGGCTTCTAGCATACCATGACATGCAGCTGGGTGCAATAATAGTGCATACCAAACGTCTAATTAATACGTAGGCTTCTGGGGGTCAAAACGCAACAGCAGCAAAAAAATGGATTTTCCAATTCCGTCAGTGCAGCAGCAGTACTCTGTGCCTGGTATTACGAAACAAAACGTGTCCTGACACAAAAATCCCGGAAAGTTATAGTGGCCAATCGCGGTCCGAAGTACGGGAGGATTGTCTCGGCCGATGCGAAAGCGGAGAAAGCCGCGTTGTTCATGGACACTTTTGGCTGCGAGTTGGGGTCAGGGTTAAGGGGTAGGGTTAAAAGACGGATTTTCCTATTGAGTCAGTACCTTGGTCAGTGCAACAGCAGTGCATGCAGTATTAAAACGAAGCATGTCCAAAAATCCCGGAAATTTATAGTGGCCAATCGCGGTCCGCAGTTCGGGATTGTTTTTATCGATGCGAAAGCAGAGGACACCGCGTTTCTGGCCAGGTTTAGCTGCGGATTGGGGTCAGGTTTAAGGGGTTGAGTCTTATATTACGCCCGTTCCTATGATATACCTGGTATACAGTGTGATAACTCGCAAAGTCATGCACAATCAACACCTAAATCCTTAGAAAAGATACGACCGGACACGTTATTACATCCTCATCATATAGGGACTCTTCTACAACGACTTAGTTTAGGGCCCGAACTAACAGTTAAAAAAAGTCCAATTTGGAAAAAATCTGGAATCTAATTTGTATTTGATTGGTCAAAACACGCACCATCATCAAAGAATTCGATTTCGGGGTATCTTGAATTTG
>JBBMKB010102616.1:10081-22014 GCA_037833945.1 Alaria marginata | reverse complement strand
TCGTGTTTTCACCGACCAGCCACGCCTCGCGTGCGCGAAGCGCCAAGCGCCATGAGGTGTTCGGCGAGTCGCATGAAGGGTGAGCTGCATCCTGCTAAGAACCACTTGTAAGGCGGACTTCCGCAGCGGGGGGGGCAACTGCAGTACACATGTACATATCATAATCGCATAACATGGGGTTCAAACAAACAAAAAACTAGCATTGCTGTCGTCAGAAGCTCATGCAGCAAGGTATTTGTAACTGTCAGCAACTTGTGCGCGGTTTTTCGGTCGGCGGCGGCGGCGGCGGACGTATATTTCGGCTTCAGCGATCTAAAAAGGGATCCCAACGTTTTGGCGGCGTATATCGGTAAAAATGTAGCTTGACGCTGAACATTTCAAGAAGTGCGAGCTACCGGTTGGCCGGACATCGTGAAAAAAGAGGTTGATACATAAACCTGTACCTGGCACATGCTTTGCCCTATACCTGTATTACAGCATTTCAAGCAGTGCGAGCTACCGGTTGGCCGGACATCGTGAAGAAAGAGGTTGATACATAAAGCTGTACCTGGTACATGTTTTGCCCTAAACCTATATTAAAGCTGGACAAGCGGAACACAGTAGCCGTCGCAGTTGCATTCATACTTGGAAGTACTTGGAAGTAAGCATGGTTCTCACCGTGGACAGGCTTGAGCTTGGCCTCTGTTCTCTTCATCGCCTCCCCTTCCAGGTTTTCGAAGGACGCGTCTCGGTTATTAGCGCTGAAGTACAGGCTCGAACCCACCGAGTACGACAGCTGCTCGAAGGAAAATGGAGACGCAAAAAGGAACCAAATTTCGGGTTACGACCAAATCTTCGATCTCACAGCTGGGATATTATTTAATATAAAAAGGGAAGGGCGAGGAGGAGGCAAAGTTCTCGAGAGAGACGACTGCAAATCCTACCAGTACCGTCTCCGTAAGCATGAAGTCAGCATCCCTCGTATTTCGAGACAGCCATGGATGACCCGAAAAAATAGCCATTACATGTCTCGCCTACAGCAGCAACGGTTACTTTCGCATATCTGAACAGGCAGATCGGGTTGTGAGGCTTACGGTTCGAATCAAGTGAACTCACGGGGCCATGACGAGACGGCCAGAGAGCAAAAAACAAAACAAAAAACATTCCCAGTATGTAACATTTCTCGATGTCTTAAGGGCGAGAATATGGCACACTTCTCCATGTTTTGGAGGCGTGAATTTGACAAACAAAGGGCGTCGTTACTTGTCAAAAACACTGCGATTCGCCAGAAGCATGGTCCCTATCGCTCACCATGAGGAAATACGTAGCAGGTTCCATGACGTCCCAGCTGTACACCTCATACACGCAGTAAGCTGCCAAAACAACGTTCCGATAAGATTGAAACGCAGCCAAGAACAACGAGCGGGGCCATGATGGTTAGCGCAAATTAATCAACCATGCGTTCGGAAATAGCTAATTTGTCGCAGGGCTGGTCAAGGAGCACCGCTACAACGTAATGGGTTCCAGAAAAGGATGTCTGCCGATTTGTTGTATTTGAACTGCCCTATGGTTTGGTGCGGCGCATTTTTTTCTTGCGGCATACAGCTGTATGCAGTATCAAGCAACCTATTATACGTAGTCTCCGTGCTGACTGCTGACTGCTGATTGCTGTTTTGTTGTTGTACTTGAACTGCCCGTTGCTTTCGTGCGACGCATTACTGCGTGTGGTATACTTGTATGCAGCCTCGTATCCCTGCTGACTGCTGACTACGACGAGTGTGAAGTCATCAATCATCAATCATCAATCATCAATCATCAATCGTCAACTAGTGCGAAGTCATGAGTCATGAATCGTGCAAGCTTTTGCGCCTGCTGCAGGAGGAGGAGGCATACACCGCTAAACCTTTGCCAGTTTGCGAAAAACGATTCTTAGGAAACATTTTGCGGCCTCTATCACTCCGCTCCACAGTCCATAATAAAATGGGTTCCGAAAAAGGACGTGTACACCTCCATATTTTCTCCGTCCCACTACGAGTGCATACGTGGACCATGTGGTTTGTCGCGGAGTTGAGAGGAGGTATACTTACCCAGGGTGCCGAACTGCGCTGTCATGAAGGCGAGCACCGCTCCCTTCTTCAGGGTGACGGTTCGATGAGCCTTGGCGATGAGCGTGTCCTTGATTCCCTCCAGTCGCGAATCTTCGTTGTACATAACACCCAGCTGCCAAACGGAAAAGGAGACAAGGGTAGAGTGCTTCGGCACGTCAACACATGTTGGTGGCTACCATGTTGACCACGGCCAACGAGGGACCGGGTTGTTGTTCGTACCGCTGTGGTACCTTGTAGTGCCCAGCCCAACGCAGTAGACCTTACCAGTTAATCGATACTATGGTTGACGTAGACTGTGTACGAGACGTAGAGGACTACGAATCCCCATTGGTTGATTGGATTGGGGAAAGGGTTAGGGATAGTTATATTCGTATCGTACCCGGTGACCCTCAACCATAGTCTCAATCATAGTGTCGAACAAGTGGTAAGGTGCCCTCGCCGGACGATCACGGGGTCGGCGAGCAGCACATCATCTCCGACGTCGCAAACTCGTCCTCGGTCAACAAGTCGACATCTAGATACAGACGGCTCGTAAAGGTTTCGGGTTATCGAAGGTATCTATAAATACTACCAGGTGTACGCTGCTATATGCCGCCGTAGGAGTGCTGCGGTTAACACAGTTAGCGTACCTGTTCTTGGAGCCTTGACACCTTGAGATCAATCAGTTCGTCGTCTCTGCGCAGCGCGCTTGCGATCTCGTCGCTCACCCCACGTCCGGACGGGTTGAGGAGGACCACTCGACCCTATAATACGCCACAGGAAGAGGGCAACAGTACGTACGTAAGGCATTCTTGAGAGACAAAAGAGGGATCCTACGCAGCGGTTCACCACCTTCGCAAAAACGCCAGGCCATGACCGCTCCAACTCCTACACGTAGTACCACGGGAAAACAAAGTTCCTGTCGTCTTTCCTGCTGTACCCGGTGCGTAGCCTTAACCCTTTTACCATTGCCAATTTTTTCCCACTCTAATCTCAAGTAGTGTGTCCCAAGAAAGAGATTGTAGCCTTACAGGGGCTAACCGTGGGAAGGGGAATCGACGAACATCCAAATGCAAGAGCGTAATAACGGAAACCTCTACCGACGACGGATATTTTGTAGTACAGTCCAGGAAACCGACGGACAGTCTCGACCGCGGCCTTGCGGAATCGGTTATAGCGCAGAGAGGGAATTGCGCATCAAAATCTAACACGGTCTGGGGTGATTGGCCTGCCTTTTGCCTCCGTCTGGACCGCAAAAAAAAACACAACGTAAACCACTGGTACTGTGATGACAACGATACTTCCGGGCGTGCCTTATCAGCCGTGAAGACCAATCCATCCTCGACTAAAGCGTTCAGCCAACCGTCCGCCAGCACCGGGTCAAGCTTCGCCGGAGCATCCTGAGGGGAAGTCTTCCGGTACACCTGGAGGGGGGAATCGAGAACAGAGTGAATAGGAAGCACTGGCGAGATATACTTACTACTGTAGTTCGTTCCTAACAAGCGAAAAAATCACGATTCGTTACACTTGGAAACGCCAATCACATGTTCTAAGAACCTCATCGGGCCTCATCGGTTTTCGTCACGAATCATGACATCAGTTGTAATGGAATTTATTTATTTATTATCCAATGTTATGATTCGCGAAAGGGTCACTTTTTGGTCACGACTCGCACGATTCTTGACAAAAAAATAGCGTTCGATAGGAATTACCCTTAGTTGCGGCGTTTGCTTCATTTTAATCATTTTTAATACGATGCAAATTTTACATAAAAATATAGGAATGGAGCTGTTTGAGGTTTCTTTCTTTATCAGCGTTTGTTCCAAGGGGTTGGTCCGTTGGCCCACCCTCTCGCAATCAATAGCAGAGACAGGACGAGCGCCAGGAAACAAGCCCGCGCGGAAGGCATGGGCATCAAAGTTCCACCATGTTTACCATCGAACGTTCTACTAGGGTGTTGCGATTTCCACACTCTGTTCGGTTGGAAAACATGTAAAAATAGTATTGAAACCGACGAATGTCACTACCGACGGCCAACCAACCGACGAAAAAAACAGGTTGGAAAATAAAAAAGGCAGGAAAACCTATTTCTTAACCATTTTTTTCGCTGATTTTTCGTGGGTAGGGTTGGCCTTGGATTGTGACGCTCGACGGTTTCATTTCTAGTATTATGAAAAATTAAAAATACACTACGTACAGCTGAGAGATCGAAAACTTGATCGAAACTCATCTTTGCAAGCTGTGTGTGATACTCCGATCGCGCGTATTACAGGGTGTGTAAGTCTTCATGAAATATAGATTTGATGTTTTCCTACCCAACCCGTACCCAACCAAACTTGGTACATCGCAAACACCGTACTTTAGTTCACCATCGAATGTTCTCCTACTGTACTTCGAACCATACTCAGAACACGGAATGAAAGCAGTAGAGTAGCGAGAAGCGATATGAACTATTAACCCCTATTCAGCCAGGGAGTACCAAAAAGGCTTCGCAACGCCTCGCCGCAGCCATTGTGACGGGTTACGGGCCGGACGCGCGATGGCTCCAACCCCCCCAATACTGCTCATATCATATGTCCGGTAAATATTAGACAACTGCAAGAGTCAGTTATGCATTACTACATACCGTATCATAGGGCGCGTAAGCTTCCGTTCGCAACTAAAGATCCGTTGCGCTCATAACATGCTCCCACTACGAGTATCCTATTATACGTTTCTGCTGCGTCGTGCAAGCTGGGAAAACCCAGAGTTCTACATACACGACAGGGTTTCGTTGACTGCTGCACACATGCCGGCCGACCGAAATCGATCAATCTACAACCTGTGTGCACAACGTGTGTACCAGGTAAAAATAATGTATACATTTATTGCATATCATAATCACTTTTACTTGCCAGCTCAACTCGTACGAGGTATCATCCCTTCTCCCCCCCCGGTACATGCCTCCATTTTTATCGCGCATAGGGTTCAGCAGTCCCACTGCTCGTCGATTTGCATCGATTTTTGCCAACTCGCGCTGTCGTACTTTCGGCATGCCAATCTTACAAGAATAAGTCACTTGCTGGACTCGAACTCACGAAATCGACCTTAGCAGACACGAGGTCTCCCACTACACCACCGGGGACGCCAATGTATCCGCACGAGACAGACCCCCCGAAATAATCAAGACAAAAACGGCGACCAGAAGCTTCTGCCAGTACCTGTGGTAACAACGTAATAAACTACCCGCAGGTCGATATTTGACAACGTGGTACAATATTATACCTGGTATTTTCTGTATCGTGTCCCTGAACCCTGAGACTACTGATTTAAGTAAAGGTACTCGTACGAATAGCGTAGATGCCGCTAGGAACTCGCGGAGCAGGGCATTCGCGTTAACCGTCGCCAACTTGTTTGTGTGAGTTACTAATAATTAACAGTGGATGATTGGCGGCAAACGTCGATATTAACTGTCAGCTGTCAGCACTGTGCCAATGAACAGATATTATTGTCCCACCTCGGAACAAAGCGCGTCCAGCTCATCCCTCGTCAACGTCACCCGCCCGGATCTGATTATCTCCGCCTGGACGAGGGCGTAAACTTCGGGCGCCGGCACCTCCTTGGCGCTGCTATCGCCCCCTTCGCTCAACACGCGGATGCGGGGCCTCCCCCCCAGGGAGATCAGCAAGCCGCGGCTGGCGACGTCCGCCATGGTGGTGCACGACGCCACCTTGTTGCCGTCGGCGTTCGCGATATCCACCTTCACCAGGCTGAAAAATTTCGTTAAGAAGTTAATTATCCGCCCCCCATGCGTATTAATAGTAGTATCGGACCGTTATTTAGATCGTTTTATCCGCAGGTTTTCGGAATTATGTTGTACGTATTATATATAGACAGTATTGTACCAGCAAAATCCCAGCACAGCAGCAAAGCCAGGTATCATACCACCAACCCCGTGGTGGAGATAGACGGGGTCATGCACAGCGGCAGAAGTGGGACAAAAGTCGAACAACGTGGGGAAGGCGGAAGGTAGAAAAGGTGACCAAGTTGGGCATGGAGTTTTGTCAGTTAGTTGCTGGGCATCAAGGGCCGTACCTACTGTAGTTGAAGGCCCCATGCATGACCCTACAGCGGTTTTAATAGTAGGAAGAGAGATGGTTTGGCGTTCGAACACAACATGAATAGCTTGATGAATAGAGGAGAGCGAACGCGCAGTCGTTAGATGGTTTCAGAGGTATAACACCAGACGGTATTATCGTAGCGGTTTAGCTTTAGCTTAGCTTGTGACGTCATTTTGTTTACAGATTTCCAGACGGATTACACACTCGGTGATCTCGTATTATATGATATCAAACGTGCATGAAATACGCGGAATGTTTGTGGAATGTTCAGTAATGTTATGTGCCAATCTGTACGAAAATATAACGACCATTATATATTCATTTTAGCGATCAAAAAGTCCTTATATTTACGTATATGGTGGTATGATAAGTTTGAACGTGGAAGAGGGGACAGAACAACCGCCGCCGTTCAACAGGAAGATTCAGACAATCATATTCGTAGATCTATAGATTACTCGTAGACGCTGGAACGCTGGAACGCTGGAACGCACGGAAGCGCCGTCGTTCCGTCCTGCTGTCCTTGTTGTGACTGCTGTGCCTGGTGCGTCTAGACATGTGTACTCGCTGAATTAAAGTCGGCAACATCGAACTGACTCACCTCTTATCGAGGGACATGAGCTCCTTGATCAGGTCGCGAACAGGCACGTCCATGGGGACACTGATCGGGGTCAGACCAGGCAGTCCAGGCAAGGGCAAGTTCACAGTCATTGTCCCGCCGGCAACGCTTAGCTTGGTCGTCGTGATAACCTCCGACGGCCGCGGGCGAGACATGAACCCACGCACCCCTTGTGCGAGATGCCGCTCTCCTGCTCTAGGTAGACTCTGTCCAGATGAGGTCTTGAACAGGGCACCATCGCTGCTGCAGGTAGATAAAAGGCGAGGCAACTGCTGGGGGGCTAGGCTACTGCCATGAAGAAATCGCCCGAGCTTCGCGGAAGATCTCCGCATGGCCGCCGGGGAGGGTACCTTAACCCTTGAACACATCCGTGGTCAAGCCTTGGTCTCTAAAGTAGGCTCTAGGATGCTCGCTGGGGTGGGTGGGAACAAGGAACTCACGCTGCTGATGAGTAATGTGCTGATGTTCTTGGGTAGTGGGGGCGGACGATGAACAAGAAGTACGTGCACATTAGCATATGGTTGATTATGTAGAGTTCGTATGCATGTGGGCGTTACATTTTGGATGTTCGTTCGGGATTCGGGGACACAGTTCGAAACCAAGGAAAACAGAAAAACACCGCCTACACCCACAGCCCGCAGCACAGCCGTGGTACTTGGAGAAAGGTGGGGCCAGTACTGGCCGAGGACACGGACATGAGGGAAGAGCAGATCGCAAATGGCGTGAAGTTCTTGGTTCACCCCAAGGTCAAAACCGCCCCGCTGTCGCAAAGGATTAGCTTCCTGGAAAACAAGGTGAAGCAGCAAGCAGTCAGTCTCCAATAGGTTGCTTGCCAAGGGCAGCACACGGCAGATACGTTCAGACGGCAGACATGATGCGTTGCCCCCCCGAGCCTTGAGCTACTACTGCAGGTGCGCCATTGACTATTGACCCGGATGTATCGCCGTCCTCGTCGCTATTACCCTTCCGTCCGCAGGGGCTGACGCCAGAAGAAATATCAACAGCGCTGTCTCGCGTGGAGGGAGGCATTGATGGCACTACGTGAGTTCAAAAGTTCAATCTACCGCCCATCCTCGTGTGGAGGAGTGTCGTGTACTGCTGTATCGTGTACCATATACAGAAGGTTGCAGGTTGTGATTGGATTTTCCTCATACCAGTACGTAGCAGTTTACCGGTATACATGCGGCCTTATCCATCGGTCTATGGATATTAGAGGTATGGGGTTCGCAGTATCGCCCCCCGACTGCTGCTGCTGCTGCTGCTTCTGCGAGTGAGAGCTCCGATGTTGCTCGGGATGACTACCTGGAACAATCGATCGTGGCCTCGTTGTTTTTTTTTCAGTTGTTGTGCGAGGGTCATGCATGGTAACATGGTAACCGCTGCTTGCTGCTGACTGCTGATGCACAACTGCACAACAACAGCAGCTGCATACCAGTAATCGTACCTCGTATATACATAACTGCTACTGCTGTACGTTCGCCTGCACGAGCGCTGCATCGGTCCACCCTTACTACGCCTGATATAATTTCAGTATGAGCGAAATGTGAATTTCTTTAAAAAAAAATGCAGGTCTTCTCTAGGAGGAGACGCGGCTGTAGCAGCAACAGGAGCAGCCGCAGGAAGCGGTCCCTTCTCCTCGACAACCCCGCTCTTCCCCGAATCCTCGGTGCCCACGTGGAGAAAAGTGGCGGTCCCAGGAGCGCTCGCACTAGGCGCTGTCGGCGCCCTAGGTACCTTTTACGCCGCGTCGCGATCAGCGGGCGGACCAAGCCAAAACGCCGCCTCCAGGCAGTCGGTGGTATTACCACACCCCTCGGGTGCTACGGCTGCCACCGCTGAAGGCGACTACGAGTATGGCGGGGCGGGACTTCCCGAGGAACCCGACACAGGGATAACTGCCGTGGAAGGCAATCCCAACGAGGGACCCAATGGAGGGGTCCACTATGCGCAGGAAGGCTTCCACCCGCCGCACCGCCTCGAGCCGGCAGGAGCTGGCGAGCCCTCGGCCCTCGCGGGGGAATTCCGACGCCTGACGGAGACCATGGAGCAGCAGACGGGCCACCTGGTGGAAGCAGTCGGTGCCATGAAGGCCCTTGCCTCTCGCGCCGAGCAAGATAGCAGCAGTCTTCTGGCCGCCCGCATCAGCAGCCACACGTCGGAGCTGAGAGCCGAGCTCGGCAACATCAAGCAGCTGCTTCTGCTCCAAGCTGGAGGGGAAGCGGGGGGCGGAGCAGGGGACACGCAAAGCGGGGCGTCCGGTGCTGTCGGCGCGAAGGCGGGGAAGGTTGCTGACGCGAACGATGCCACGCTTTCCAGCGCTGGGTCTACGAATCGCGGGTCCGAGAACGATGGCCTGAAAGCCGCGGGTGGAGGGGTGGGGGAGGTGGCGGATGACAAGGGAAACGCTGTGGACGCGAGCGAAGTGCCGACGAAAAGCCCGGAGGAGAAGGCGAAAGAAGGTGCCGCATTTGTTTTTTGGAGTGGGGGGGGGGTTGGTATTGCATTTTTTACTCGTGTATCGCCCTTGTGTGGCGCGAGCTTTTCTTGTTGCACTCCCTCCTCTGCCCGAAGCTGGCAGAAAAGTAAGGTATTCTGGGTGCTCTGCAAGGTCGATATCGGTACGTAGCACTATCGCATCTGCCAGCGAATGCCGGTGGCCTGTGCCGCGTTGATGCTGTAAGTATGAGCAGTATATACCGTTAGGGGTCGCCGCATGTCCTCATCACATCCCGCGCAATGGCCGCGTTTGCCCCCCACCCTCGCCGCAGACGAAGCAGCTGCAGAGGCGGCGGCGCTAGTGGTCAGAGAGCGACGAAAAGGCGTTGCCCGAGCGGCCCTTACCGCGCTCTTGGCCGACAGCGCGCCCCAGGCGGCCAAGGATGGGATCGCCATGTTGCGGATGCTGGTCGCCAACCTCGTCAAGCACCCCACCGTCCCGCGTTATCGCCGCATCACGACCAGGTGCGCCTGGGTTTAGTGGTAGTGTACGGGGGGGGGGGGTCGATGGCACCTCCTCGAGAGGCTTCTCAGCCAGCTAAAGCACCACTGCTGTGCGCCGAATCGACTGGCACACGAGAGCGTGAAGATTGTGTGTTGTAGATTGTAGTATACTTGGAGTTGTTTTGTCGCCGGCTTTCCGCTGTTGAAAATGGTCCTTTTTTTTAGCCGTTCTTCCTCCGACTTTGCGTAAGAATTAAACATTGGAAGATGGTCGCTATTAGTGGGTGCCGATTCATACAATAGCGCGCGAAGTGCTCCCGAAAGCTGTTCGTCCCAAATCGACGGGTGGTCCCGACCGATTTCCATTCCAAATTGTCGGATTCTCGCTCGACACAAGAGTACAAGAGGAAACTGCCTGTCATTTTACTGAGGTGCCCGTCAGTGCTGCGAACAGAGTAGCTAGCTGCGCTAAACCAAGCCTGAGGTTGCGACATTTAGTTGACCCTTGACCAACGTGCTGTTCTTGGTTCGTTGCTTTTATCACGGTGACAGCAACGAAAACTTCAAGAAGAGACTATTGCCGCTGGAAGGCCATAGGGCGATGATGGAGGCTATCGGCTTCAAGATCAAGGGTAGCGTCTGGGAGTGGACGTGGCACGAGGACAGGTGAGGTGGAACCAGCGTGATATCATTTCCTTAAAGCGCGTTTTGTTTTCGGCCGTCGACTCGCTCGTTCGTGGTGATCTTGAATCCATGCATCGCGGTATGTTTTAGCCTCCCACCGCTCGGCGATGTTTACATAGATTTACTTGTATATGCTTGCCATGTCGAGCTAGTCGCATTTTCCTCGCGCCCACAACTTAGTCTATTACCAGGTATACGGTTCTCGCCCAATCGCTGACATTTCTGTACCCAAAGCTCAGTTTTTTCTTTTTCCTCTTGACGCTGTTATCGATTCGGCCCAACTTCTGGCATCTATGTGCCTAAATATATGTTTTTTGTTTTTTCCCTCCACGCTACTATCGGTTCGACAGTGGTCCATCCGCGTCAAGCTGCAACAAAGCCGTTCTGGAGGATATCGTAGCCGCGATCGATGCGGTCGCCAGGCCTAACGGCCCGCCGCTTCCCAGCTCGCCATCGCGCGTCCCCGGCCCCACAGCATCGTCTCCCGCCGTGTCTTCTACAACTCCGGCAACCCATACGGACGCAAGCGCGGCCAATCACACAAAGGGAGCCGCGGCCGCCACTCCGCTAGCAAACGGTGATGCAGCAGAAGCGCGATATTCAGTCGCTGTCGGGGCGGCTGGCAGGGGCGAGGTCGGGCGTAGTAACGGTAGCAGTAACGCGAACGGAATCGGTACCGTTGATTCTATCGGTATCAATAACGGTATCGGTACTGTTAACGGTAACAGTAACGTTAGCAGTGACGGTATCGGCAACGGAAACGTTAACGGTAATGTTGCCGGAAACGGTAACAGTAACGGTAACGTTGTCGGAAATGGCAGCGGCACCGTCAGCAGCAACGGCAACGGTTGGGGCGCTGGTGCCGTGCGGGAGTCGGCAGCTAGGCAGAGCGTGCTCGAGGCGGCTTCCGAAGTTAACGGGATGGGGAAGGGCCCTCGTGAGGAAGAACGCCTGCTGCAGAATGTTGCCGCTCCACCGGGCACCGCAGCCACCGCGGTCGTTGCAGCCACGGATGGAAAATCAACAGGGTCGGTGTTCGAGCCTCCGGGTGTGAACGTAGCGAGAGCAGAAAATGTCGACCAGACGGCGGAGATGGTCACAGCGGCGGCGGTGACGGCGGTTGGTGACGAGCAAGCATTACCCCCAGCGTCGATGGCGGAGGTGAGAGTGCGCGGTACGGTTCATGGCAAGGGCGGGACAGGTAGCAGTGGAGGGCCGTCACCAGTTTTATTTCCCTTCCGTCGCTATGTGGTATACTTCGAAGTATTCTAGGTAATACGTAGCACTTTCGTTGCGTTTTGGATTGGAATTTCGATCGAGGACTCAAGGAGCCGGATGGGGGAACCCTGCACTCCCTTAAGAAGGACTGTGCGTTCCGATGTCATCCATCGCTACCAGGCTTGTAGCTTGCGTCGGGTGTCAAACACGACCCTCGAACGCACCGGGTGTCGTCGAGGGGGGGAGGGGGGGGGGGGAGGGGGGGGGGGGGGGGGGGGGGGGGGGGGGGGGGGAGGGAGAGGGGGGGGG
>JBBMKB010102616.1:0-10071 GCA_037833945.1 Alaria marginata | reverse complement strand
AGACCCTAGAACGAACCAGCGATAATAAACCCCCCCCCCCCCGTTTCGAAAGAGATGCATGTTCAATGGTCAAATGACTAAGGCAAGCAACAAACGGTTGCGCCCCCCCCCTCCCACCACCACCACCCCAACTCTCTGTTAAATGAGTGTCCTCATGTGGCAATGTGGTGGACGTGCTAGTCCAGAGGCTTGGTGCGAGCAGCCGTTAGACTGCCTCTTAAGCTTCGCTCAGAAGAAACGTATGATGTTGAAAGAAGGCTCTCTGGCCGATTAAGAGAAGAAACAAAAGTGCGACAGAAGGTCTTGAGAGAGTGAGGGCTGACCGTCACCTGGTCACCACGGAACAAAGTCCAAGCTACCGGCAGATGTACTCTACAGGCTGTTGTACTGGCCGACAGTCCGACCTACTGTAACGTTCCCTGCAGCGTTCCCTGGACGTGCCTCATACCGTTGTCGATAATATACCCTTCGAGATCTTCTGACTTGATCGCGCCGCATATTCTCATAAATATCTCAGAATATTCCTATGCGTATTCCCCCGCGTTTCTTGGTACTACTGCTGTATAGGTAGGCAGCATTACTATGCCTATACCTGAGTAGAACTACACGATAGTGAGCACTGGCTATAGACGACTACCAGTATGCTACTGACAGCGACTCGATAGGCTATTGGCTACGTACTGCTGTAGCCAAGTACATATCACTAACACTCTCCCCTCCCTTTCTCACACCGAACCTTTGTTGGCACGTACGACGTCCATTTGGTGGAATTTTGAACGCAGGTGGCGGCGGCAATTGAGCGAGGGGAGGAGCCGCCCGGCATCCGTGTGATAGAAGACCGTCTCTCCGCTGACGCGACCTCTCTCGCCGCAGTTTCGGAGCCCTCCCCGCCTAAGCCCTGGGAGGCCGCGCCTCTGGCGGGAGCGACAGCGATACCACCTTCAGCGCGTGTAGAAACAGGCGCTGGGGCTGGGGCTGAGGCGGGGGCGGGGATTACAGCGATGCCATCGTCAGCACGAGCAGGCGCTGGGGCTGGGGCTGGGGCGAGCAGTGGAAGTAGTCACGGTTACGGAAGCGGGGAGGACGGGAGGTCGTTGCCCCAACACGCCGTATCTGTGGGCCCATGAGTCCGAGGGGGCGTGTGTTTCTGTGCTTGCGTTGGCGGAGAGGCGTGGCTAAAATTAGCCGGCCGGCGACATTGCGTGCAGCGCCACGAAAGGAGGGGAGGAGGGGGAGGGTTGTGTCGGGGTCGGGGTAGTAGAGCAGGGTTGACAAGGGGTGTCAATTTTTGCTCCCTCGATGCGGTTGGGCGGGCGGAGTAGTCGGGACGTTGGCTTTACACAGGGGAACCAGTTTTATGTAGCTCCACGATAGTGCGAGTGTTTTCGCGTCAGCCACGAGAAGGTCAAGCCGTGCTGCGATTTAGTGTGTGTTGTATGAGCGTAATTTTGGGCTCAGTCTTGTTTCGTTTTTGAGTCGTTGCGATCACGTGCTCACCTTCCTTGTGTTCGTTTCTCTCGTGTCGGTTTTGGTGTGAGCGCTCCGTGGTCAATGGTTGAGAACATTGAAGCCGCTACAAGGAATCGTATGTACCCGTATTAGCTATAGACGTGCGCGCCAAGGGAGAATGCGGGCGTCGGGGGGAAATATTGAAATATTATTTTTAGCATCACAGTAGGGGTCCCCCAATATATGGCGATCTGAGTAAGGTGGTATCCCGATATAAGGCGGTCAAAATCACTTGGCGCAACTGGGAAATTGCCCTCATAATCTGGAATGAATAAGGCGGCTTCCCTCAATAAGGCGGTCATATTGCTCTGGCACACCACCGCCTTATTGGGGGACCCCTGCTGTAGTTCGGTTTATTGTTGGTTCCCTTTGGTGTGGGCACCCTTTTAGGAGGCAGGGTGTCTATGCGTTCTGAATGAACCCTGTTGCTGGTCTGTTTGACAAAGGCAGTGCTACTGCAAGGGGCGACTCGCATGTCTGCAGTCGGGTCAGAGAGCATGGTCGTTTTAGGCGTTCAAAAGTAGCGCGATTAGTTTTTCACGGCGTAGGGTTTGCGTCAAACAATTGTTGTATGTAGGAATAGAATGTGCCGCCGCTCGCCGTTCGGCGTTTGTTGTTCGCAGGCGTGCGTGCCATGAGGTCCTCACCAAATCAGGACATTCGGTGGTTAGTGCGCTTCCATTATTTTGTTGGTGCGCTATTTAGGCATCGAAATAGAATAGCAGTAACTCGTATGCACGACGCACAACGATTACAAATTAAAAACAGTGGAACGTTGTACTTTCGATTCCCTCCCGTACGTGAGGTGCAAGAAGGTGTCAGTATGTAGCCGCGTTGTTTTCCTGTAATATGTGCTGGGTTCGGTGATTGCAGCTGTCATTGACTTTTATCCTTGCGACAGTAATACGGTTGGTTCCGGTGCTCGCTCGTAGCATCATGTACTGTAGTGTGTTAAGTGTATCTGCTAATTTTGCAACAAACGAATCATCAATACGTGTGTTTTTTGGGGATATTCGTATCCTGTTTACTTCCCAGGTCAAGTCTCATCAGTTTTAACTCTTGCGACCCTCTGGGCAAGCCGTGGTCACCGGTGTCTTCCCTTCTCCCCCTCGGTGCATTTTTGATTTGTAGCGCACAGTGGGTTCGGTATTCCTAATGCTCGTCGATTTTTCGTGGAATTTTCCCGGCTCACGCTCTCGCGCTTTCAGCATCCGAAGATGTAACTCGAACCGTTCCCCCCCGTAATATTTGGCTAAGCATATTGCCATTACCTGAATTACACGCTGACTACTTATTTGTCGCCATGTTTGTCCTTTATATCTGTATATATAGACTATTAATATATGTTTTGTTTTGTAGCTGTCGACGATAAAAGTGAAGGTGATATTCATACCATACCGAAGAACATTACTTCGAAATACGTTATGTTTTTCATTCGACACTTTGCGACGAACGTAAGAAATGTATAATCACGAAGAAGGCGAGATGTTGCAGTGCAGGAGAGAATGCAAGCTTCACCGGCGACGAAGACGACGCTGTTAATCTCGGCAAAGGATTAGGTCGCGGTGGTCCTGCCAGCTTCAGTGCTGCGGCTGGCCGGCGTTTTTTCTGAGCACGCACGAGGCCCGAAACGACGCGTAACATGAACAAGCTTTGTCGGGAATATCAATGCCACTTTTAAAAAACATTGGCATTCTACCGAAAATTGCCAGCAACGCCAATGTGCGCATGTGACGGCCTCTGCTGCGGCCAGCCGACGCTCTTTCTCAGCACACACGAGGCCCAAAACGACGCGTAACATGAACCAGCTCTGCCGGGATTATCGCTGACGCTTTCTTAAAACGCTAATAGCATTCCACCGAGATTTGCCAGCTACGCGTGTGGAAATGGTCTCGAGGGGACGCAGGGTTGTCGGTGCTGGGTAGCACTCTCCGCATGGTTCATGGTGTCTTACGATATGAATCATCTCTCCGTTGACTCACAGCTCAGACACAGGGCAGACAGGATACGAAAGGCAGGTGATATCGTATTGAGAGAGAAGGGCGACGATGCTCCAACGATGCTCCAAAGTCCCCTGGGAGCATCACCGTCATCGATATCGCCCCTTTGATAGCCTTTGGCGTGACATACTCTATAAACCCATCAAACAACTAACTATGACATGGTTACACATCAACTACATACACCTCGTTTCACATCACAACTCTGACCGGTTTTCACATTTTATCTGTATTATATCCATACACGTATCGCACTCCATAATAACATTAGCCCACCCTGAATAGTCGTGGATGAAGATCATGCTGCACATTGTCGGAGGGCAAGCATCATAATAATAGTCGTAGATGCAGATCACACGATAACCAAAGGATATCAGCAAGACATCTATCTAGAAAGTGGATAGGGTATCGAAGATGCGGCTATTCGAAACAAACGAAAATGAGGCTATAGATAGATTCCCCAACACCTCGCCATGAGGCCAAGACGCCTCTTGCAAGAGTTACAACCCTGTGATGAAGCTCACAAACGTGGGAGCTTGAGGTCGAATATGTACTTACTTGTGATCACGATGATCGCATGGCAGTCCGTTCTATGTGTGCGAGAAATCAACCTACCTACCAGTTACTTGGTGAAAGCAAATCTCACACAAAAACTAATCAAATTGCTGCGAAACAAATGCCAAAACGAAACAAAATCAAAACGCTTGCCTCGCGAGAGAGAAGAGAGCACCAGGGAGGATCGAAGAAGAGTTGACAAGTCCGTTCGATGACGCCAAGTAAGTGTGAAGATGATCCCGAGGGGACGCAGGGTTGTCGGTGCTGGGTAGCACTCTCCTCAGATTCATCGGGTGTCTTATTAAGCATCTATTAATATCTCTCCGTTGACTCACAGCTCAGAGACGGCAGCGCACAGTGCTCACGCTACCGCCGGTGATGTGTGGCGGACGCCGACCAGGCTGCTGTTAAAGATATATTTGGCGGCTGGTGTGTCGGAAACAGAGAGAAAAACTCTCGATCGTCTCCCAACGAGCGAAAAATGGATTTTGAGAGTATTTTACCCAAGACCACAGGACTTCGTGGGCGACCTCTCGCGCCCTAGAGCATGGATCAACATGAACTCTTCAGCGCTGTCACCTACACCCGTGTAGCCTTGTCCGGAACGAAGAGGGTTGGTCGTGGGTTGTCTCTATCTCGATATCGAAGGTCAATCGTATAGCACCGTGGTTGGACAACGCTGACAGATCCTTGATCAAAGTTAGGGAATTAATCGGGCCGCTTGACTAAAAAAGAACCAGACGGTGTTTGCTGGTATCAAACATGCCATTACTTCAACATAGAGTGGTCTGAAAGTGGACTCAAAAAGTGGACTCAAGGAAAATTTTTCAGGAAAAACGTTTCAAGAAAAATGTTTCAAGAAAACCGCTTCAAAACTTTTTTTACGTTTGGAATTCCCCAGACGGGTTACCAAAGAGATCGAACTCTTTGGAGCATCGTACGCGTTTTGGATGACGACTGACGTACATCTCTCTTCGTCCGAATGCAGTGATGTGGGGTGGGGTGGGGTGGGGTGCCATATGGTACGACAGCATCGTTTCAAGCGTTTCGTCGCCGAAAACGTGCTCGCACAACAATACTGTAATAAGAACTCAAATAATCGCTAAATCAAAATATCCATCCTGCGCCGCCATATTAAAAACGTTGTGTCGACCACGTTGGGCAGCATTACCCAACCATGGTTGGTTGCACTTTGTCAGGGCCAACCTCGAGAGGTCGTGCATTGCACGTTGTCCAATCCGGAGACGTTGCACTGCCAAATATCCCAAATTGCAATGCAGCAAGGTTGTGCATATAATCACGTTGGGCAAACTGGAACGTTGTGAGACTGAATTTCCCAAACAAGACAGGTTGTTGTGTCTCGACGTTGCGCAAACAAACGCGAACAACGTTGTGAAATGTGGCCAACCTCATCGGCGCACAGGTTGTGCAATGTGGCCTCTCAAGGTACCCTTTTGTCCACCTGTGTAGAGTGGCGTTACGAGTGACGGCACAAGAAGCGCGCCGAAGCAGGAGGAGCCGAACAACTGAACCAACCAATAAAAAAAAGTCCGACAGATCTGATTCTTAGTTCACCATTTAATTCTCTAGATATTTCGGGGCAGATGGACCTTCGGCACCAGACCAGTATGCCTGGCATACTTTTTGCACGATCCAGGTCGTGTTTGACGGGTGGGATCTGTACGACACGGCTCTTTGCGCACATGCTTGCCGGGTGGGATCTGTATGATACGACTCTTCTTGCTCAACATCTCATAACGGCAAACATATGACGTAGATGATCTAAATCGGGGATCTATCTGTCCGATGTAGGACACATTTGCAGTGGAGTACATGATAAGTAGGTCTGCCTCCTTCCTCTTCTTCCTCTCCTTCGCTGCTGTTTCTCTGGCCGAGCTGACTATTACTCCCGGAATGGAACCCCCTAATCCGCCATCAAAAATACCCCCGATATCTTGGACCCGGCTCCCGACTTAAAACCGCCGGAATGCGGAGCCGTGCCATAAACTATAGAACACAACATAAAAACCATCACATTCAAACGGGTCCGGTAGTTAAATGTAGCACTTAGGAGATTGTTACCCTATCGTCGCGCTCTAAAACTCGGGGACTATCAAAACAGGGAACTTCGAATGGCGCGCAAACCATCCGATCTCGCGCGCAACTGCGGGGCAAGAACCGACAGCCCAACAGTTGCTCAAAAGCCCATAACAACAAAATCACGGCGATGCAAATCTGACCCCCCCCCCCCTGTCCCTTGTCCGATTCCTCTAGGCATACAAAAAAAATAGGCATAAAAAAAAAACGAGCGAGCCAAGGATTGCCCGCCAGAAACAAAACAGGGCAACAGGCAGGGCAAGGCAAGGCAAGGCAAGGCCGGCTCAAGGCGGGTTAGGACAGGGCAGGACAAGGGCAGGGCAGGGCAGGGCAAGGCGAGCGACATCAATACCAAACAAAAACGAATATATCAAACGCAACGGACGCAGCATAAGAGGGGGCTACATGACATAAAGAATAGGCCAAGACAGGAAGCTACAGCTGAAATCGAAACGCACTACCAGGTACACGTGGAGGAACCGCTGGTTCGGGCCAACCAACACACACCAACCAACCAAGAACAACAACAGCCCCCTGCGTGCCCCAGCCACCCCACGCGCTCGCGGGCACAACACAAACCAACAAAAATAAGCGCGCCAAATAATCCCCCTCGTCTACTTGCTGCACGAGTATACTGGCTGGCAACGGCCGCACATAACCAGGGCAAAAAATAACACCGTGCCACACTCCTTCCCTTCCCCCCTCCCCGGTAACTCTCGCCACGTCACACAAACAACACGAAACAAAAAAAAAAAACGCTACGACCCCATCCATAGGAGAACAGCTATCTTCAAGCGTCCGGAGAAGGGTTACCCTCGTGAATACTACCCATAATATCTGGACCCCCCGCGGCGCCCCTATCATCCCAACCCCCACCCCTTCCTGGCATTGATCGCGGTGGTGTGGGTAAGTGTTGGTGCATACTCTGCAATGGCGACGTCCGAGACCCCCAGCTGCTCCCGTCCCCCCCCGCCCCAGGCCAAGAGCCCTTGTCTCCCCCCATGGCAGGGTTGTCGCTGGGGCGGGGGGGGCGGGGGGGCATCGGAGAGAGCTGCCCTTGAGCCGCGTGCGCCTGCTGTGCAGTCAAATGCGCCTGCTGCGGGTGCTGCGGCGTGTGTTGTTGCGACGCGTGCTGTTGCGGCGTGTGTTGCTGCGGCGTGTGTTGCTGCGGCGTGTGCTGCTGCGATGCGTGTTGTTGAGGGGTGTGCTGTTGCGGGGTGTGCTGTTGCGGCGCGTGTTGCGAGATCCCTCCAAAACCCTGCGATATCGTTCCGCCGCCGGCGTGGCCTCGCCCGGGGTAGGCAGATCTGGCGGGGCTCAGTCCGGCCGAAGGCATCTGGAGGCGTTTTAGTTTGGTCGAAAAAAGGACAATAGGCGGCTGTTATTTGTTAGCTATTATTTGTCGGATATAACAGATTATCTTTCCTTTTTCTTCATTTTTTTACTCGACCAATGGGGGCCGGGTGCAACCGCAACCATCAACCATCAACCATCAAACGTGAACAGCCGTCTCCTTGGTGTCCATTGGTGCAGTAGCCAAACAATACAACGACGTATATAGTAGCAGAGCGAGTTCGTTCATTTTCGTCGAGACCAACACCGACACGACAAAAAAGATCATCACAACAGGTACTAGGTACCAGGTACAGCACAATAATTCAAACAAATCGATTGCATAAAATACCAAGCACATCCTACGCCGCCCAACGTGCCCACCACGTCAAAATGGCCACGAAAGGTGTCCGCCAGCCCTCCCAAACTCGAAGATTCTCACCTGCTGCGGCTGCTGCACGTACGCCCCCCCCGCAACCCCTTGCTGCTGCGGCTTTTCCACAAAGTAGAACTCCGAGGAGCCAGAGCTACCTCTTCTCCGCAGCGCCCGATTGCTGGTCGAATGGCCCCACGAAGAGCCCCCAAGTCCTACAGCACCCGTCTCGGACCCCGCGTCGTCTAACCCCCCCTGCATCCCGCCTCCGCCGCGACCGGAAACCCATCTCTCGCCGGACGGACGCCCGGCTCCGGCTCCGCCCATGCCGTACTGAGAGTCGGCGAGCTGCTGGTGGGGGGTAGGCGAGGAGGATTGGTCCGACGGGGCTCCCTGCGCTTCGGAGCCGAAGGGGGTGCGACTTCGCGGCTGTCCTTGCCCTTGCCCCTGCAGCTGCTGCTGGTATTGCATTAGCTGCTGGCTCAGCAGGCTTCCGGACTGGGGTGTTTGGGGGCGTTGGTTGGCATTGGAAGCGGACGTCGCGGCACAGCGAAAAAGTGGGGGGTTAAACAGCGTTAGACCTAAGGCGTCGATCTTCGCTGTGTTTATTCGCAACTGCGGGAAGGCGAATTCAGGCACACAGCGCACACAGGCACAGCGCTATAAACAGGCACAGCGTACGAGGCACACGGAGAGCACACACAGGCGCAATGGCATTGACTAACCAGGTACATACCAAGTAAATAGTGTGCAGGCGCCACAACACTCTTTCGGGACAGCACAACACGGGCGACGAAGGGTACGCCGAAACGAGCACACCCTCCATCTCCCGGACTGCATGGAACGCAATCACTCACCCCGACGGTGTCAGGGTGCGACACACCCATCTGCTGATAAAAGCGATGTGTATGATGTGTATGCTAACTCTTTTCGCGCTTGAGGGGGGGAAAGTGTCGACAAAAAAGTGACGAGAACGTTATCGGCCCCTGCTTGGTTGGTTGTAGGGGTGATAATTGCTCCCAGTACAAAAGAAGCCGTGCGACAAGGGCGTAGCAGCAGCGTGGTCCTACTCGAACCGCTGCGCTTGTAGACGGGTGATAAAAGCTAGCTAGATAAAACAGCACTAGCCGTTTTTTTCGTCGCTATTAATACACCTGGCTCCCATAAAGTGCTATTACGGGGGAACGTAGTTAATAGGACCAAATATTGGCAGTAAAAATAGAGAAATATATAGTTTTTGTGTCTACCGTAGGTCCTATTAACTACGTTCCCCCGTAATAATAGCGTTTCCTCACCTCAGGCGGCTGTTGCTGCATCACGCCTGGAGGCTCGTCGCACGCCACCCTCCGGATCAAATCCCCCTCGTCGCGAGGGCTGCTAGTTCCCACCGACCGCCCCGCCGCAGGAGAGACCCCCTTCGATGTCCCGTTCAACGATCGCTTGTGAACCCCCTCAGGGTCCTCTACCCCTTCCGCCCCCCCCACTCCAATCCAATCGCGCTGGCGGTTGAGAGAGGACCCCGCGAGCATGTCGCCACCACCGCTGCTCAAAGCCGCCGCCGCCGCTAATCGTCCATCGTCAAGCTGGAACCCAAACGCCCCCGAAGCACCCGTCAAATCAGGGTCAGTGGCCAAGCCTCGTCTGTGCTCCTGGCGAAGTCCGCGTTGGGCCGTGTGTCGCGCTTGTCGAGCGCTGCCCGTAAGATCGTCCATCTCCTGGCCCGGCAATTGGCGAGGCCAGGTATCCGCACCGCCACCACCACCACCACCAACCCCGCCACCGCCAACACCACCACCACCAACCCCAACCCCACTTCCACCACCACCACCACCACCACCACCGCCACCACCACGAACACCACCACCACCAACACCACCGCTTCCGCCGCCCCCACCCCCACCTCCGGCAGCGCCAGAGTCGCTATCGTGCGTTTGCATGTCAGCAGAGTTGGGGTCGTGGCCGACTTCCTGCTGGTCACCGCTTGGAAAGTCCACTACAAGCGGTCTGGGGGGAAGGGAGGGGGGAGGGGGGCACAAGGAATCGGGCAGGGGGGGGCAACGATGAAACGGGGGTGGGGGGAGGGTTCGCGGCGAACAAACAAGCCTCGGTGTCAAGAAACCTATCAGGCATTTCACTTCCGGGGAACACCATGCAACCGCGGTGACATGCGGCATGCCATCCCGGCAGAGATCAATAGGGGTTTTG